>JAOANR010000011.1:8129698-8291147 GCA_030278955.1 Hygrophila difformis
GAACAATTTTTATGTTTTGCGTTTTCTCGTTTGAAGACTTTATAAGGGTTCGAAAAATTCATCTGAAAACGCTGCGCCGCGGGTGTGAAAACCTCTATTGACAGATTTTATTAAGTTCTTGTGTTGAATCTTATTGTTTGGTCGATTTTTAGCCACCAAAAACCGTATATAAGATTAACTTACATAGTAAAAAAAAAAAATGAGTTCTAAACAACCCTTGGTTCATCCGGAATCTACGGATGGCTAAGAACGGATCTTCTCAACGCGAAGCTTCAGACTTTGGCCACGAATTCGACTCGAAAGAAGAAATCTAGTGTTAGATCGAATGTTTGGATTCAAAAAGGTGTAGGAAAACTCAAAAACCACTTACCAACATCCTAAAGGGTCTGACCTCTCTTCTCCAACGCCCTCTTGCTCCGGTTGCTCGTCGGGAACTCAAGAACACAAGGGATTTTGGGGTTTTCGGTTTTGGGAGAACAATAGAGAGATTATGGGGTGTTGAGGAATGAACTAAAGGGTTAGGATCCGAATAATGGTATAAAGATCAACCAAATTTCGTCCATAATACATTTCCCCCATTCGTGATTGAGTTTTCCATAGTCGGGAGGTCGAAAATAAGGCAAGAAATCGCCAAAAACGTGCAAGTGTAGCAGCCACTGTGTGTTGGCGCGGTGACGGAGCGGTGTATGGCTCCAAAAAAAACCGCGCGGAGACCGTGCGGCTCCGGCCTGGGCTGTGGTCTGGGCCGGGCCGTGCGATCCGTCGGGCCTTTTCTCATCTATTTTGGGTTTCTATCCTCCTACGTTTTCGGGCTTGATTTTTCCCGGTCATTCTCGGATTACGATTTCTATCCTAAATTTATTTCGACTTAAACTGATTTCATATTTGAAATCTTGAATCCATCGAGTTTGGATTCGTCGACTTCGAATCCGTCGACCTTCGATTCCCGTGCAATGATTTATTTATTTAAATCCTTTTTGACTTCACGGTCCTTGGAATTAAAAATTCTTTTCCTTCTTGAATTTAATTCCAATTCTTTTGACTCGATCCATGAAATGTCTTCGGGCCTTCCTTTCCCTCTTTTATTCCATTTTTGAATTTTTGAATCTATCGGTGTTTCATTTCCGAGCCAATAATTTATTTTGATAAAATTATTTTCTTCTTCTCAGAGATATTTCATCCATGATCGGATTAAGAACTAATTTTATTCCTTTGGACGCCGATAAAAATCCCGGGGGGCATTACAGTCTACCCCCCCTTTAAGAATCAACTTCGTCCTCGAGAATTGCGCTTTAGGTTTTTGCGAGATTAGAACTAAGGTTCTGTCGTTCATTTCGTTCATTTCTATTTTTCATTATTGTATTATTGGGTTATCATATGTTATTGTTTGATATTGTTTGTATTATTTTATAATTTCATTTGACTGAACCCGGAATTGAAATTTCCAAGTTGCCTACGTACCCTGTGAAGGGATCAAGCCATGGCGTAGTTCAAAATAATTGAATTTGTTTATTTATTGATTTGGGATACATAATATTCGGGTTGTTACAGAGAATCAGAGTTTTAACGGTTTGACATGTCATTTACTGCTTGAGTCAATTATATTTAATTTTTGTCGTAAAGAGTATAAATTTACTTACTCAGCCGTGTGTTTGATAAATTATGCATGCACTCTTTTCAGGTTTTGACATATGTGGTGATGACTAGAAGCATGGAGCACGAGCATGGGTATCGGACTTTCTTTTGATTATATGTACAAATTATGTTATTATTTAAATTCCCTTTTTAAAAAAAAAATTAAAGTACTATGTCAAGTTACTTTGGGGGCGACGAGCCTTAGTCGTCATATTTTACAAACTCTGTTATATTATAATTTTATAAATAAAGTTGTGACTTTTAACCATGTAAAGTAGTTTGTTTTAAATTAGCCTTAGCGCCAATTAATTAAGTTAGCCAGGGCTAGGCCTAAGCGAGCTTAATTAAGAGGCGTGGCGGTAACAACCCCGGGTTCCTAATTGAGGCTTCCGCCGCGGAACTAAGAGTACAAAAACAGGAGTATTATAGGGTGGTATCAGAGCCAAGAAAAGGAGTTTTTGAAAAAAAAAATAGTTAAAAGAAAATTTTGCATATTTTGGGATGGGACACAATGCACTGGCATTAGGCACATTCTTGCAATTATTATGTTTAATCTTTGCATTTATTTATGATGAATTGTTTGCTAGATAGGAGATAACGATAGGATAGTTGAGTTAGTTCCAGACTTGGTGCGAGAGGTAATAAGAACCAGTAGACGAGAACGTGTTAGAGCGGATCGCCTTAGTGCAAAAATTGTCCAGCTAAGGAATCGATTAGCGGTAGAGGCGGCAACGCACATAACACAAGAGCTAAAACTTGATAATAAATATAATGAAGAATATAATACAAAGGTTTTAGCCGAAGCAGAAAAGGAGGAACTCGACAATCTGTGTGCTCAGCAGGTGGAAGATATATATGATCTAAAGGATGAGCTGAAGGATACGAATGAGCAAGTCAGCCTCCATCTAGGCACCATTGGGCACTTGAACAAAGAGATTGCATACATGGAGAGGAAAGGACATAAAGTTAAAAATTTCTATAGAGGCCTTTGCGCTGACCTCCGGCGTCTCCCGGGATCATCAGCCCAGAGCGAGCGTGCCATAGAAAGCAGTACGGAGGAAGACCCCGAGGAGGATGTTGATCTTGTTCGCCAGAGTACACTGCCTCCCGAGTACCATCCTTCCAGCCCTCCTCGCGACGCTTATGTTTAGCATTTCTTTTGTTTACTAGTATAGTAATAGTAAAAGTTATATCTAAAATCTTGAAAATTTTGGAGTGTTGTATCCAAATCGGAACTATAGAATGAAGTTTGTCTAATTTTTATATCACCTTGATCTTGTATAAATGGCTATGGAAAAAAATTAAAAATAAAATAAAAAAATTATATATAAATATATTAGATTAAAGTTAGAAAATTTAATTGAAATATACGATAATAAGATAGAGCCTTAGTTTTAGAAGGCGAAACTTAGTAAAATAGACTTAAGAATATTTCGTATTACTTGTCCTATTTCTTAGGAATGTTAACTACAGATGGGCAGCTCTGAAGAAAAAGGGAAAGGAATAATGGAGGACTGGAGCTGTATGCAAGAGGAGGTGCAGAACCTGAAAAGCGAACTACTTTTTAAAAGGATACATCCGATGGACTGAGGAGGAGATGTCTCGAAAGAATAAAGAGATAAGAAACCTCAAAATCATGGTTAAATATTACGAGGGGATATCAATGGAGCAAGAGATCCGCCTGGAGAATTTACGGATGCAAAATGATGTACTGGTCGAAGATAGGAAGAATCCTAGAGGACATCCGACCCCCGCACCCTACCTAGAATCCAACAAAAGGCACCTGACTTGGCGATGCCCCGACGAAGGGGAGTGCTTCTACTGTGGAAACAAAAGACATAAGTTCAGGAACTGTTGTACCAGGAATATCGAGGATTAAAACTGTAGGGTGCTCTAGACTAGCATGATAATACCTAGTATGAAAATAGGTTTGTATGACTTAGTACGCCCTAGTCAGCCTCGGAAAGTTATAAGTATTTGACTGACAATTTTGGTATTGTATTTCCATTAGATATGAATAAATAGTGTGGTTTGCTTATTTTAATTGGCTAAGTGAGTGACCGACTAACGTATATCGTTTAGGGACGAAAGGGATAAAACTAACTCTAAGGAATGTTTGGCCGACGAAGACAATCGTCAACATCAAATAGAGCAACTGCTACTCACTCTTGGAGCAGTAGTTCAAAAACAAGCAGAGAAAGGAGAACGCAAGAAGAGACCCAATGAGATTTTATTGAGGCTGTTAATAAGTTTCAGCCGCCTCGATATGGCGGATAAGAAGATCCAACCAAGTTGGACGGTTGGATCGAATCTCTGGAGAAACTGCTCGAAGCAGTTGAGTGTCCAGATGAAAGAAATGTGGGAGTGGCTACCTTATTTCTAACTGGCATTGCAAACACTTGGTGGAGGTCACAGGAGAATCACAAGTAACTTGGGAAGAATTTCAGAAAAGTTTGAGGGAACAGTTTTACCCACTTAGCCTCAAGAATGGCAAATATAGAGAGTTCATTTCTCTTCAACAGGGTAATCATTCTGTTCAACAATACTATGCTAAGTTTACATAACTTCTACGGTTTGCCCCAGTCTTGGTGGCAACTGAGCAGACTAAAGCCCAAAAATTCGAGCTTGGCTTAAATAAAAATATAAGAAAGGCATTCGGAGGGAAGAAATTCACTAGCCTGCAGAAAAGAATATAATCTGGCTATGACATTCGAGATAGTAGAAGGACACGAGCATAAAGGAGAAAGCAAAGTCTGCACCACATGACAAAGGAAAGAGGAAAGTTGAAGAGAGTCAGGACAACCGTCCAAATCAACGGAGGTATTTCCAAATAAATAACTGGAACAGTACAGTGATTTGGACCAATCGAAACGGGGAACCAATACCAGCCCCATGTCATCGCTGTAATAAGAAGCACAATATGCAGCAATGTCCTCAAGGTGAAGAATGCTATCGCTGTGGAATGAAGGGACACAAGGCGGTGGACTGTCGCATAAGGCTCGATCCTAGCCGAATTTGAACAGACTTGCGAAAGGAAGATTATTGTCCCCAAGGACCCCATGTTAGTGGAAATAATCAAGGACAACGACCTGCATTTTCCAACAATCAAAAAATAGTTGGTAGAAACCCACAGAATCCAGGTGGGCCAAATCAATGAAGGTTGAACGTGGTAAACTAAGCTGACTTACCAGGTGCTGGAGATGTGATCGGAGGTGCTTTTGAAATTAAAGGTTATAAAGTATGCATTCTATTTGACTCTGGATATACATGTTCATTTATATCCCATAATAGATTGCTTGAGTTGGGACTCGATAAACCCCAGGACATAACTCTAAGAATCTCATTCCCTGACGGAACCATAGTTAATTGTTCAAGACGTCATGAGAAAGTCCCTATTCACATTTGTGACGTTGAGTTCCTTGCAAATCTCGTAGAATTTGAATTATAAGATTTTGATGTTATTTTAGGCATGGATTGGTTAACTCGATATCAAGCCAATATCAATTGTTCCCAACAAAAGATAACAATTTATGGAACTAACAGAACGCGTGTGTCTTTCCATGCTGAGCCAAAGAAGTCAACCACGAAGATCGTGTCAAGGGTGCAGTTAGCGACATTGATGAAAAAAGGAAACCCCCTTTACCTTTGCTACTTCATGGACCTGCAAGCAGAAGAGATAAACATAAGCGATAACCTAGTAGTAAGGGAGTATCCCGATGTATTCCCAAGTGATATTCCGGGAATGCCACACGAACGTGAGATAGAATTCACGATCGATTTGGTTCCAGGTACCGAACCTGTATCAAAGGCTCCATACTGGATGGCACCAGCGGAGATGAACAAGTTGCGAGAGCAGCTTGAAGACCTCTTAGAAAAAGGGTACATTCATCCCAGTACATCTCCATGGAAAGCACCTGTACTATTTGTACGAAAGAAAGATGGAGGGTTAAGACTCTGTATTGACTACAGGGGTCTCAACCAAGTAACCATCAAGAATAAATATCCTTTGCCACGAATCGATGACTTATTCGATCAGCTCAAGGGAGCAAAGGTCTTTTCGAAGATTGATCTAAGGTCTGGATATCACCAGCTAAGGATAGCTAAAGAAGATATCCCAAAAACGGCATTTAGAACGCAATATGGACATTATGAGTTCACCGTGATGTCGTTTGGACTTACCAACGCCGCAGCAGTATTAATGAGTCTCCTGAATAATATTTTCCGAGAACTGTTGGATAAATGCGAAGTTGTCTTTATTTACGACATATTGGTCTATTCCAAAGATAAGGAGAAGCATGAACAACATCTACACCAAGTGCTGCAGACCCTAAAGAATCATAAGTTGTACGCTAAATTGTCAAAATGTGATTTCTGGCTAGACAAAGTCGCATTCCTTGGTCATATCATCTCGCCGAAAGGAATTTCTGTTGACCCAACCAAAGTATCTGCAGTAAAACACTAGCCTTTACCAACCTCACAATCTGAGATAAGAAGTTTTCTTGGTTTAGCTGGTTACTACAGGAGATTTGTTAAGAATTTCTCGAAGATTGCACGACCCTTGATGCAAAATCTTAAGAAGAGATCAAAGATAATTTGGACACTCGGGTGTGAGTTTGCGTTCCGAACCCTGAAGGATAAGTTAACTACGGCACCGGTACTAACCTTACCCACTGAAGATGGCAATTTTGAAGTTTATAGTGACGCTTCCAAATTTGGATTAGGATACGTGCTAATGCAGCAAGAGAAGGTTATAGCATATGCTTCTCGACAACTAAAGCCACATGAGGAGAATTGCCTAACTCATGATTTAGAACTGGCTGCAGTTGTCTTCGCCCTAAATATATGGAGACATTACCTATATAGGCGGAGCTGTAAGATATACACAGACCATAAAAGTCTTAAGTATATATACACTCAAAAGGAGCTCAACATGCATCAGAAACGATGGTTGGAGTTAATGAAAGACTATGACTTATGTATCACCCATCATGAGGGTAAAGCCAATAAGGTGGCCGATGCACTAAGTCGAAAGTCAAGAACCCTGGATAACATGAGAATTTTGCCGCCAGAGTTGTATATGGAATTGGCACGACTAGGTATTGAATTGGTACACGAAGGTATGCCTTCTCAACTGATTCATGCCATGACAGTACAACCAACTATATATGACGACATTCGGGAAGGACAGCCGGTGATGTCAAATTAGAAAGGATTAAGGCAAAGATAGCTCAAGATAGAGCTACAGGTTTCCAAGTCCATGATGATGGCAGCATCAGATTTAAAGGTCGATGGTGCGTGCCAAAGGCTGTGAGGATCTTAAACGACGCATATTGGAAGAGGGCCACGAAACTCCCTATTCTGTGCATCCTGGTGGAGATAAGTTATACAAAGACTTGAGTAAAGTCTTTTGGTGGCCACGAATGAAGCGAGAGGTAACAGCATTTCTGGAAAAATGTCCGACAAGTCAGAAGGTCAATGCGGATTGAAAGAAACCACTTGGGTTGGTAAAACCCCTAGAAGTTCCAGAATGGAAGTGGGATAGTATTTCTATGGAGTTTGTGTCAGGATTGCCAAAGACACCCAAAGGCAATGATAAGATCTGGGTGATCTTGGATCGATTAACTAAGGTGACCATATTCATACCCATGAAGGAGAGATGGAGTATGGATCAGCTAGCAAGATCTTATATTGAAAATGTGGTCCGAAGATATGGAATTCCCCAAGATATCGTCTCAGATCGAGATAGCTGATTTGTCTCTACATTTTGGACGAAACTCCAAGAGGCTTTCGGCACGAAGATAAAAATGAGTACGAAATTTCATCCAACAACCGACGGACAAACCAGGAGGACGATCCAGACGCTTGAAGACATGTTGAGATCTTATGTTTTGGATTTCAAGGGGAATTGGGAGAATTACCTACCATTTATAGAATTTAGCTATAATAATAGCTATCGTGCTAGCATTGGCGTAGCCCCATTTGAGGCACTATATGGTAGGAAATGTCGAAGTCCACTTTGTAGGACTAAAAGTGAAAATCCAATTCCCATAGGGCCACAACTGATCGAGGAAATAATGAAAATAGTGGAGCAGATTCGACTTAAGATGAAAGCTGCTCAAGATCGACAAAAGACGTATGCCGACCAAAAAAGACGTGATGGTGCATACGAGGTCGGCAGACAGAGTTTTGCTCAAAGTATCGCCTATGAAGGGGGTAATGCGGTTCGGAAAATGGGGTAAGTTAGTCCCCGTTATATCGGACCATTTGACATTATCGCCCGAGTTGGTACCTTGGCATACCGATTGGACTTACCAAATGAGTTGTCTCGAGTCCATAACGTATTCCATGTGTCACAACTTAAGAAAAATCAGCATGATTCAAAAAGGGTTGTTCAACCAAACCTTATCGAGCTTGACGAGAACCTTACTTACGAAGAAAGACCGATCAAAATCTTGGATACTAAAGAACGAGCGACGAGGCGCAAGATCATTCGCTTGGTCAAGATACGATGGTCTAACCATGATGAGAATGATGCCACATGGGAAACTGAAGTCGAAATACAAGATAAGTATCCAGAGTTGTTCCTTCAGCCCGATACAACTACGGGGACATAGCTGTAAAACCAAGTGAGAGAGGATGTCATACCCCAAACTAAACAAAGGTTAGAAAAGTTCTAGTATATAAATATTTCGCTTTACTTTTCCTTACTAATTTTTCGACTTGAGTAAACTTCGAGGACGAAGTTTGTTTTTAAGGAGGATAGATTGTAATAGTCAGTAAATTAGTTATAGTGTTTTATTTAAGAGAAAAAAAAAAGAGATAGTTTAATTGAAATATTGTCTACTATAGATTAAAATTTAATAGGACTTATGTTGCAATTTTTGGAAAATTGTTATGAGGAATGGATTATTTCCCTAGTTTAAATAAGGGATGATAGAAAAATATTTTATAGTAGTGGTGTGTTGGAATATTTTCCAACACAACCCGCAGTGTACGGTCCAAGTAATATCCGGTGAAACCGGGTCGAATCCACATGGAACAATGAATTGCTATAATTTATTAAATTCAAGTAGCGATGAAAATTAAAGTGCGAATAATGTTGGTTTATCTAGTATCCTAACAATGCAATAAATTAAAATAAAACAATAAAAAGCTCCAATTAATGAACAAAAGAGAGAATTGATTTATGCACTAGATGATGATCGGGGATCCCTAGATCTTTCAATTGTTGACAAACTTTGCAATTGTATATAAAAATCCAATTTTTAATTAATTAATATGCCTACTTAGAATTATCAGAATTTAGAAACCTCCCGATTTTAATGACATGCAATTCCTCCGGCTAGTGACTATCATAAGTTTGGTTTTAACAATTTTGGTTCTTTTTCAAGTTACCAATTATTAGAATTAATTTGTTCAATTATTTTTGTTTAAGTATTTTTCAACCACTTAAACAATATAAAGCCCTAGTTCAGATCTCTTTTCGGTCTCACTAAACACACATAAGAATTGAATAAATTAACATATAATTAACGAAATTCATAAAACAAAAGCAAAAATCAACAATGTCTCGATCTAGGTTTCCCCAAACGATGGGTTTAGCCTAGCATATTGTCACAAGAACGCAAAAGAATATTAAAAGAAAACATAGTCTATGACAGAATTGGTGAAGAAATTCCGGTGTAGATCTCCTCTAGATTGCCTTCAACTTGCTCTTCTCTTTTCCCAGATGATGGATGAAAAAGATGTAGAAGTATTCTTAGATTATTTTCAGATTCGGAACTCTAAACTGGCTTGGAGACGTTTTATTTATAGACTGGATAGCAGAAGATATGAATCAGTCAAGAGATACACGAGATAACCCGGAATCAGCCCAAGATTTGGGCCATCTTCGGAAGCGGCGCGGTATGCGCGCGCTTCTTTCCAGACCGCGCGCCTAGCGCGCGGTGGTCCTCCGTCGTGCGCTGGGTTGCGCGATCGATCCGCTGTGCGATCCTTCTTCAGTCTTCTGTTTTCCGAGTTTTTGAGCTCCAATTGACTTCTTTTTTGTCCCTTTTTCCTTTGGCTTACTAAAAACACCTAAAATCATGCAATCTCACCACAAAATTCATTTAATGCATAAAATCATAAATGAGACCAAATTAATTATTTCTACTCAAAATCATTGTTTTTAGCAATTAATTCCACATTTTCCATAAATTAAGCCTTTAACTTATTACTTAATCATAAGGAAATACCGCACTTTGTGCAAGATATCAAGTAGGGAAAAATTTATGAATACTTGGAAGAAAGATATTTAGAGAAATAAGTTTTGTTTTAAAGATATAGATGAATAAAAATAACTACTATATGTAGTATTTGTAAGTGATAAGGATTCTAATATTTTTAATTTGAGGTAATTAATAAAATAGGCCATGAGAAGGCACATATTCCAGTTTTGGGCCATTAAAACTTCATTTTTGATTTTAGGCCATTAGAAACCAGCTTTGATCAGATATAGGCCATTTAGACTTTTTCAAAGTACCATTGACCCTACCAACTTTGATTTATTATACTTTCACCCCAACAGTTGACTTCCAACTTTAGCCTTATTCCCCTTTTACCCCAACTTTAGATTTTTCATTTAAATTAGTCCAATGACAAGCCATCATGCTTCCGATAATTAAATTAAGCACTAAATTTCATACCTTGGGTTCGACCGCCTTGCTGCCGGGTTTCCTAAGCTCCGGGATTTTACGGACTTCCTCCAACCACGCAGCCGCGACCGATGGTTCACCGATTCTTGGCTCCTTCAGCAACAAACAGCACAGTCCTATTTCGTTTCCTACCTTAGGACGTAACAAGGTATAGATAAAGGTTTTTAACTAACTTATCGGAATATTTGGAAGGCTGGAAGCTTGGATTTTATTGAAGAAATATTAAAAATATTACAGAAATATTTCTCCTAATGGAGAAGACAGACACTTAGCTCCTCATATATGAGGATGCTTGACTCTGGGGGACTGACCCCATATGAAAAACAAATACAGAAATGACATTTTGCAGAAAGGAAATACAACTTATTATTTTGAAGAGTTTGGAGGATTTCTGATGCCTTCCATCTGCTTCAAACTCCTTTATTTATAGGCGCCCGCGGACTTCAATCCAGGATTCCAATCTTCCTCTAAATCCTTGTGACGTTACTGCGTTCGTCACTTGGCCTTAATTTCCACCGGCTACATTATTGTCCTTTTGGAATTATTGCGTTAGGTGGCTTTTTGTCAACTCTTCACCTTCTCTTGTCGGCCACTTACTGCCAGCTACTCTGCCCTTCTTTGTCGGCTTTTAACTATGAGTGTTGCCGACACCTCTCTTTCTTTTACATCCAGCTAATCTTACTTTGGCTTGTAAAAGTTTTTTGGACGTTTCTTCCCTTTGTCCTGTTTGGGTCCGAATTTTTTCTGGGTTACCCGGATCTTTGTACCAAATAGGGGTTTCTTCTGTTCTGCAAAATATGGACATATGTGGTTATCCTATTGGCCAACATGCATCATGTTGCATGCCTTCTTTCTGGTAGACTCGGTTGCTGACAACTTGTTTTCCCAGATGAGTAACCTCTTCTTTTCGAATGAAGTTTCCGCAAACTCTGTGCTTTTCCCTGTTAAAGAATTAACCAGGAACGATCCATTTAAATTGTTTGAGAGTATTTTAAATGGATATTTAACATTTTCCATCTCGGTGAGATAGACCCAGAATCCCCATGCTCGTCGGTGGAGATTTCATCTTTGCTGATTGAAGATACCAATGGTGCCCTCTCATCCATAGACTTAACTCTGTTGAAGGCAATCATATCAGGTCTCTATAATGTAATAAATTGAAAGACCGGATAAGAACCTTTCCTGACTATTTCTGGTGCCGCTGAAATGCACTTAAGCTCCAGAATATCTCCTCTTTGCAGGTGCGGGTTGTTCAGCCATGATTCGTGCACCGCGCTACTTATCCATCCCGGAAGTTTTTCGATTTCTGGAAACCCTGGTGATGTAGTATGAACAGATGCTAATGCTCCAAAGTCATACCACTTTCGAACCGCTTTTGGTTTCGATCCTTCGAGCATCCATACCCTGTTGTATCTCCCGGATGTCTCGATTACTGTTTTGCTGGGGTTAGTTCCCCTTTTAGAAACCAGTTGTTCCCATTTTCCTTGGTAGTCCAGCAAGGCAGTAGATAGGACCTTCTCATCTGAATTAACCTTAGAGGTGCCTGTCATTGGCCTAAGGTTAATTTCTTCCTCTTTTACCCCAGAGGCAGTGGGTTGACTTGAAATTTCGGAAATGTGACTTTCCTCTTGCTCAACATTTTTATCGGCATCCGACAATGGTTCCTTTGAAGCAGTGCTTGAATCTGCTTCTTCATATGTGACCACTTTAGCTTTTTGGGCACATTTCTTTTTGTTTACCAGGGAAGCTGACGCTTTCCTGATTGACTCTAATACTGTTTCCCACAGTGTTGTCATTGCTATATGGGAGGCTCGTATATTGTTACGGACCATGTCCACATTGCTCTATTGTATTTGGCCAGCTGCTCGTGCATTGATCTCGAGCTGTCCAAAATGCTTTGATAGCTTCTCTAGGTTTTCTCTGAGGTGTCTGAATCTCGTAATGATGGAATCACCTTCAAATGCTTCCATCTCTTGTTAAGAAATCTGCAAGAACATTTTCATGAGATTTTATAACATCAATATCATAAGTATAATATTGACATTCAGCTTGCCATCTGATAATACGAGCTTTTTCAATTTTTGATTCAAGTTTATTTTTTAAAAAAGCCCTAACATTAGTATTATCAACTTTTAATACAAATTTCTTTGCAACTAAGAATAAAGGCCATTTTTTAAATATTTTCCATACTGCAAAGAATTCATTCTCGTTAATGTGCCAAAGTTTGGCTTGTTGTTCAGTGAACAACCCTCCTATGTATCTACAAGGTTCTTGACCCGTAGTTGTTTTTCTCATGACCACTCCTGCCCATCGAAAATCATTGGCGTCTGTGTAGACTACCAGCTCATCATCATCTTGAGGTATCGCGAGTTTTGGCAAGTTATTGCAGACTTGCTTTAGTTCACGAATTCTTTTGGTATGAATTTCTTCCCATTTCCATCTAGAGCTTTCAATTTCTTTTAGGAGTGGTTTAAAATCCTTTGTATTTTTCAAGGTCTTTAATAAACATATCCGCAAAATTTACAACTCCTAAGAAACTCTGAAGTTGTTTCTTGTCTTTTAATATATCAGAAAAATTTCGGATTTTCTCCACAATGTGTTCCTGTAACTCTATCCCTGCTTCATCAATTTGAACTCCTAATAATTCAATTTTGTTAGCAGCGATAGTGGCCTATTTCTCATAGAGAACTAGACCTTCCCTGTGACATGCATCAGAAAATATTTCAAGATGTTTAATATGCTCTTTAATATTTCGAGATGCAATCAGAATGTCATTTATATAGACGAACATAAACTCTAGATAATCCTTAAATAGATTATTCATCTTTCTTTGGAATATTTGAGGGGCATTAGAAAGCCCCATCTGCATAACATTCAAAATATATTGCCCTTGTGGGGTGGAGAATGCTGTGAATTTCTTCGACTCATTCTCCATCTTAATCTGATAGAAACCAGATTTGCAATCAAATTTAGAAAACACTTTAGAACCTTTGATGCAATCAATTAAGTGTTCTCTACTCGGAATGTAATAACCATCAAACTGTATTATTTTATTAATACCTTGATAGTTTATTACCAACCTGGGTTTACCTCTTTTTATTTCACCGTGGTTTCTTACCAAGAATCCAGGGCTACTATAAGCTGAGACTCCAGGCTCGATGAGTTTAAGATCGATATGCTCATTGATAATTTGATGCATATCTTTCTTATCCTGCATATTCATTAAGATGGGTTTGTATCGAACATACTCATATTTATATTGTTCTTTTACCTGTAGAGTAGCTTCGATCTTGTTTTTATCCCACCATGCCAGAGGATCCTCGTTAAAGTTTCTCTGGATAAGTCTTTTGACATTTTCGAGGGACAATTTAGTTTCCCCATCAATGTCTAATGAAGTTATATTTAATGACTTCATTTCCTGCATTGCTTCTTTGAGGTTTATAATTTCCTCAATAGAAGCTTCATCAAATCCTTGTTGTCTAAAAGACAACAAAGTCTTACCAAACTTTCTTTTATCCTGCATTTTTGGATGGGTTAGTTTGGCATCATCACCACGTTTGCTGCGAAATAATATAGGCATTAACCTGTTGAATGTCTTTTCTCTGCGCAAGACCTGTATCTCATTTCCACAACTTGTGGTAAATATTAACAAATTTCTTTTGTTATCTTAAATATATTTTGTAAAGGATTGTATGAAATTATTTCCTCACAAAATATCCGCTCATGTAACATGAAAGTAAATAGGAGGCGTTTTTACCTTATACCAAGGTGTACCAAATGCTCCTCCAATCATGATATTGGCTTGTCGAATACCCTTATTTAGTACTAAGATTTTTTGGGAAAAATCTCTTCCTGCAATAATGGTTAATGATTCCATAGCTTCGCTAGGAAAAACTCATGGTTTTGCCGTGCAAATACCTGATCCTAAATCAATATAACTGCAAAATATTCCGACTTATATTGTTCATATATTATCCCTACTGAGATATAAATGGAAAATGAACTTGTCATTTAATTCTGATGGTGTGACCCTTCAGATTAAATTCTATACCATTATCCTTTCTTACCCATGGTTTATGATTTTCGAGAAAACTTAATCCCAAAATCATAACCCCATCTTTTCTGGCAGTGCCTAAGACTCTGATCTCGTGTCCTGCAATTTCAATTGTTCCTTCATAGGTTCCAATTGATGGCTGCTGCAAGTAGTATAAGTCATCAGATGGAAAAAGGTTAATCTTTTCAGTGATGTCAAATATTACTCGTATTTCTTTCTATCCTTCAGGGCATTTAATCTTTATATTATCTACCCCAATGGATTGAGGAGTTAGATCGTTGATGAACTCCTTCCCTTTATATGCCATAATTCTGTCTTCCGAAAAAGACATACGGCTTGCGTACTCAATTCTAGCATTCGTTGATCTGTCTAGAATTGGATGATCTCTTATCTTTATGTCTACTCCTCCTAAATTGGAATCTGGGTAAGATTCGAAGTCATGACTTTAGCAAATTCCTTGAAAATTCTAGGAATTTCTATATATTCTTTCCTAAAAATAAGTCAGAATGATGACTATTGGAAAGTGCATAAGAGATTCTATAAGTTATAGAATATGGCATGTTCCCTACTTTCATCAGATCTTTTCTTTTAAAATCCTGATAAAGGGTTAGAACTCTAATAAAATCTTGGTCAGCTAAGTTATAGGAAATTTTGGGATGTATGTCAAACATTAACTTCCCAGCATATAAATTTCCTTCTATAGTCCCAACAAGACCATCTCTAAGGTTATTGATTCTTCTATCAGTGACTGATAGATGTAATTCAGAATCAATGCCTTCTTTGAAGGTTGCCTTAATTACTACTTCAATTGCTCATGTGTGGATCATTTCATAGTAATGGAGATTTCCTCCTTCATTCTGCTTAATTCCTCAAGAATTTCTTCTTTAGGAAATAATTGCATATCCATAACATTACATGTAAGTTCCATAGGAATTGCAAACTCACCTGCACTTACCTTGTATATGATGTTATGTCTTCTCTGGTTGAGTCCCATCTAGTTAAGAACTCGTCCAACCCCGCCAATTCTGAATCCGCCATATGGGCTGAGTTTGGAATCTTGTCGCATTATTCTTTCCATGGTTCGATTCGAGATCGTCATCCTTGAAAAGAATCCAGATAGGTTTTCAGTGGTCTGAATCGTGTCCTCTTCAGTCAGACTCGGTTGAAGATCCATCTGAATATGAGTCCGAGTCACTTCTTAATTCTTCCTCTTAGATGCTTTCATCCGAGGGCATGTCTTCAAATTGATAGACTGGTACCAGCTTTCCATGGTATACCACTTCCACAATATCCTCTGTGGCTTTGTACATTCGTATCTCACGATTTTGGGGGCAATCGGGTGAGATATGACCTTTGGCTCCACACTTCCAACAGTTTCAGTCCTTGAAGCTTTCGTGGGCTCGGGTATGGGCTCGTCTGAACGTTCTCTTGGACGGCGTTCTCCATGTGCTCCTTGCTGCTGAGCCAGTTAAGCCTTGTGATGAACTCTTCGTCGTTCCCGTTCTTTGTCCAGTTTTGTATGTTCTGGCCTTGCTCTTGGACCACCATGTTCTTCTTCTTCGGAATGGAGATCTTTTGAAACTCTTAATGTATGAGCCTCGACTCTTCTTTTTTCTTCTCTTTTCTTCTGATTCTCCTATAATTGTTGGAAAATCGTTATTTTCACAGCAAAGAGGGGTTCTTTTTATTTTACCTCTTAGTCTCTTGATGTTCTTTTGGGCTGCTGCCTGTTGACACTATTTTTTGAGCTTATCCTTTAAGAAGGACATTCTTCGGGCTATTGAGTCCACTGTACCAGGGGGTACTGTGTACGACTGGATCAACATCTCTCTCCATGGCCTGCAGATTTTTGCAAAGAATATGGGACATGCTACTTCAGCTGTCATTTTACTCCGAAAATAGTATTTACAAAACCAGTAGATATATTCGTCTACTGCGCAAATACTTCTTAACTCCATACCCAATAGTGCTTGGGTATAGACCTTGATTTTTTCGGTTCTCTGTTCTTCAAAATAACAAAATGAGTTTTGAATAAGAGGCCAAATCTTTCGCAGATTGTGCTTTTGGATTCTCCTTCGAGTATTTGCTCCTTTAAAGCCGCCATGGAGTTTTTCCAGCCCAGCTTTGTCGATCCTTCGAGACTTAGCTCTATTAATCTGACAAACTTTTCTTTATCGAGATCCAGGGTGGTTGCTGCAATCTTCATTGAAGCTACCCATTCGTCAATCAGATCTTTGATGTTTCGGAAGTCGATAACATCGAGGTTCAGTGTTATGCCATATGGATTTAATGGTTGTAACATCGTCTTGGCCCACTGTGTGGATTCTGGTGCTCTACTTGGGTTCTGTCCTGGGTTTCGTCTTGCATTGAGATGTACCTCAGGATACCTGTTCATGTGGAAATCTATACTTTCTCTCATTGGGACATTAGGCGGTCCATCGTAGGTTACGTTGGATCCTGATTCTTTCGCATAACCCAATTGAAGAACTTCATTGGGTTTTACATTAACCAGATCCATAATCCCAAGTTGGGAAAATGATTCTGCTAGTTCTTGTAGATCTGATAGATCTACCCTGGAAACACTCATTCGACTGTTTACAGTAGATCGATCATAAGCTCTTCTTATGATTTCTGCTTAACCATAGTTGCTTTACCTTTTTGATGTAAAGCTTGTAAGGGTCCGAATGCATCTCTAATATTGGCTTGGTCATTCTTTGAAGATCCAGGAATATCCTTCTGCCTTTTCTTGATATCCGAAATATCAAATTTCAGATTTAAAATCTCTTTCTTTAGATCTTGAAATAATTTCAAGATCTCCTCTATTGATTGATTCAAGTTACTATTTTTCCAGGTAAAATTAATACCCGGTTACCATAATCTTGAATCATCTTTTGGATTTCTCTTAAGTCTTGTGAGAACTTAGAGCTATCCGGATCAATTTCTTTCCAGTTCCTCTCATTTTCATGAAAGAAATTACTTTTAATAAAATCTTGTCTTATGGACAAGTTCAAGAATTTCCTTTGGAAATTTCTATTTTTTATTTCCAAAATTTGGAAATAACTCTTTGGTTTCAAATTAATTGAATCCATTTAATAATTAAATCTTCTTCATTAAGAAATAAAATATTATAAATAATATAATTAATATGTTCTTCAATAAAACCTAGGCTCTGATACCAATTTTCAAGCGCTTTGAGTGTCATTTATATAATGAAAAATTAAGTATATTGGAAGAGGACTAAGATGTCCAAAGTCAAATTATTTGGGGTTCAAATAAAAGAAATGAAAAGTTGTTAGGTTCAGTTGACTTTTCAAATAAGTCCTCATGGCCTAAATTCCTTCTAGTTATGTTTCTGATGACCTATTTTCATAAATCAAGTAATGGAGGCTTAAAATTGGAAATGGCTCCTTCTGATGGCCCTTTTTAAACATTATCCCTAATAAATTTAGTTTCAATAACCAATTGGTTAGTCAATTAGACTCATAAACTAAAGGTTCTGTGTTCGAACCCTATTTGTTATAAAATTTTTGGGTAAATAGGTAATGAGAAAGTATATATTAGAAAGATTAACTAATTTTAGAACACATTAATTTAGGCACCAATAATTGATGCATGCTAAGAAAAGTTAGTGTACTACTCATACTTGGGGAGCAATGAGGAAATAAAAATAAAATTTGAGAATAAACATAAATGAGGAAAGATATAATAATAAAGCAAGGAGTAAGTGTACTGCTCATACTGCTTACAATTGTGGTATGCTAACAATAGCTGAGTAAGTTAAAATATAAGAAATAATAACGAAAAAGAAAGTAAATATATGAACTTAAAAAAAGAAAAGAAAAGAAAAGAGATTTAATAATAAATGAATAAAATGTATTAATAGGGTAGCGGAACGTGTTTAGCAAGGAAAAATATATATAGAAGATTAAAAGAAAAAGAAGATAAAAATAAATTTGAGCACCAATAATTGGCACACCGGAAAAAAAAAAAGAAAAAAATAATAATAGTAAGTGAGATAATATAGGCAAGTGTTGGAGTAGTTGCTGTCCCGGAAAGTAGTTGTTCCAGAAAGTAGTTGCAGTCTCAGAATTTGAGTAGGCTATAGCTGGGAGATTGTAAGTAAATTTATATTCTGCGTGCATTGTCCCAAAGTTAATTTTTGCATGTTTAATTTCTTGTCGCTTTAAATAATTTTAGAATTATTCTTGCAAATGAGTTTATGCAGAGGAAATGCCCCATTATGAGCTTAAATATTTTTGGGCTAAGTCATGCATGTGAAAATTATATTTCCAGTGTGTGGCATGTGAATTATTGAGATGATATTATACGGGATATACTCCAATTGGGGTTATCTTCGTAAGAGCATTAAAAAGAAAATTGTGTAGGCCAATGGTCTCACAGTCAGTTTTAGTTGCAAGGGAGGGCCGCCCTTGTATACTCATACTCTTGACTTCGGTTACTATGAAAGCATGCTAGGTCCTATGAGATACCCCGGGTGTAGATGTCATAGTTGAGCTACATGATACAGAAAATCAGAGTTTTAACGGTTTGACATGCCATTTACTGCTTGAGTCAATTATATTTAATTTTTGTCCTAAAGAGTATAGATTTACTTACTCAGCCGGTGTGCTGATAAATTATGCGTGCACTCTTTTCAGGTTTTGACATATGTGGTGATGACTAGAAGCGTGGGCACGGGCATGGGTATCGGATTTTCTTTTGATTATATGTACAAATTATATTATTAGTTAAATTCCATTTTTTTTAAAAAAAAAAATTAAGGTACTATGTCAAGTTACTTTGGGGGCGACGAACCTTAGTCGTCATATTTTACAAACTCTGATATATTATAATTTTATAAATAAAGTTGTGACTTTTAACCATGTAAAGTAATTTATTTTAAATTAGCCTTAGCGTAAATTAATTAAGTTAGCCAGGGCTAGGCCTAAGCGAGCTTAATTAAGAGGCGTGACGGTAACAACCCTGGGTTCCTAATTGAGGCTTCCGCCGCGGAACTAAGAGTAGGAAAATGGGGGTGTTACAACGTCATCCTCAATTTTCGAAATATCCAGGAACTGCTCCATATCAAACAAGAAATTGTCTACTTGTTTGGCATCATGCGCACCACCGTAGGGCTCTGGCTCCGTTTGGCATCTGTCGCTTGCGCCGACACCCCCAACATTGCTTTCTGGAGTAGCCCATATTGGACGCTCATCTCCCCAGTTCCTCCAATCCTAGTCCGGGAGCCACCCGGTCCATTAACTCGCTACACAAGCATTTCAATTCCACAATCTCGGCCTCCAATGCCTCGATCTTATCAAAGTGACTGAGCACCTGCTCATCCAGTCTATCTGTTGTTTCTTCTAGGTCCAACAGTCGGGCCTGATTCGATTTCTGCTCCCTAGGCAGTTCTGGAGGTTGCTCCTGCCTACCTTCCACATCTCCAGTTGCCGATGACTGTGCAGTATTCATTTTACCAACGAGCCTGTATATCGAACGAGGCTCTGATACCAACTGTCACGAGGCGCATCAACCCGATATGTTAACAAAACCGATTGTCCGGTTGCTTTTCGAAAATGACAACCACCTCATGAATCACGAGCTAGCTTCGGATGGGATGTTGCATTCCCTTCTGCAGAAGGCTTTAGAGGGCCCACTGAAGACTAGCACACACAATCACACCGACACATCCCGAAGAAATTAACGAGAGGCAACATGCGTAGTAAAAACATCATTGTATTAATCGTTGATATTAGATTACACAATAACAAGCCAACCGGGATGAGGGAGCCTTCGTTGAGTACACGATGATGATGTCCACTGAGTATCGAATACCACTACTCCCCTATAATAACTCTGGAGAAATTATCCTAAGTTACATGACTGGATACTAGGAAGTTGTACAATCACACCGAGGACAGACAGGTGCAACTCCCTGTCCCTAAGTGGCCAAGAGTTACAACAAAAGTACAAGTAGCTAAAGGTGGCCTATTGCACAGCGCATTTGGCCCCCCTATTGCGCGGCCTTCAACACACTGGTTGTCTTTAATTTGCTCTGAACTCTGTTTTGTGTTTCTTTTTTTGTTCTTTTTCATTTCTTGATCTTTGTTTACAGTTGTAAGGGCATTGCCAAAATATTAATACTACTACTACTACTAATAATAATAATAATAATAATAATAATATTGACGTTGCGAATTTAGCCCCGTTTGGATGAACTTTTGGAGTAGTGTTTTTTGTTTTTGCTTTTGCCAAGAGCACTTCTCATAGTAAAGGTGTTTTTGTTTGAGATTTTGAAAAAAAAAAGAAAAACAAAACACCTTGAAAAACCGAAAAAATATTTTTGGAAAAAGCAACACAATGGCTGCTTCTCCTAAAGCAGAAGCTAAAAGTACCTAATAATGTGTGCAAACTGCAAAGTCTTAAATGCCCAAACTAATTTATTTAACCAATAAGCGATGATATATTAAGAGAAAAGAAAAGAAAAACACAGCCGAAACGTAAAGAAAAAGAGAGCCACAAAAGGCAAGCCACCAAAATACACGGTGGAGAAAAGAGGAGGCCAGTGACCAAGGCCAAAAAGGTAGCCGGGCAAGCCAAACTAATTTATTTAAATTACACTAGAAATATATATTATTCTCATATAAGTAGTATGTACTTTTTGGTAATTATTACATTCCAAAAGCACTTTTAATTATTACACATCCAAATACACTTTTGAAAAAAAACAGTTTTTTAAAAATTCTATCTAAATACAAAAGTTACATATTTATACTTTTGGCTTATACTTTTGCTTTTGCTTTTAACTTTTTTTTCTTTTTTTTCCCAAAAGCTCATCCAAACATGGTCCAGAAATCATGCCCATGTGTCTGATGGGTTCTTACAGTAATTGGGCTGAAAAAGATGGGCTTTTTTTTTTTCTCTTACGCCCAAATTAATTTTCTAATTCAATTCAATTCACCCTCAGAATTAGCCGCTTCGCCAAAAATGTCGCCGCCGTCATCTGTCGATGAGCCTCTGCCGGCCGCCGTCGCCTCAGCCAATTGGCTGTTCACATGGGAAGCCCAATCCCATTCTCCGATTCTACGCTTGCTCTTATCCAACTCAAACATCAATCCCTCGGCTCATTGTCGATGCCTAAAACTCGACCTTCTCCCCGAAAAATCTCTGCTTGCTGTGTCATTCATGGATAGCGATGTCGAATTGGAAACTGTGATTCGGGTACCCCTTCCTCGGGTACTGGTTGATGCTGACTCTCCACTCCATGTCAGGGCATTTGATGACCATATTGAGGTTAAGCTCGTTTTGTTGCTGCCGGTTGACCATCCGTTTGTATCGGGTTTTGATACAATTCTAGATTTTGAGGAGAAAGAGAATGCGCACCATCCACTTTCGGTGGATTCTGGTAATAATTAACTTGGTTCCTCATTATTGATGGGGATTGAATTTAGTTCTTTTATCGGTATTAATTAGTGTTTTTAGAAGAGGTGAGTGTATGACTATATGTGTAATGTATTTACAGATTTGAAGAAATTATCATGTATGGAGGACGTGTGCTTTTACTGCAGAAGTTGCTCGTTTAAGTTGACGAAGAGCTTTGGGTAAACATTTGATTTCTCCTGTTGCCATGTTTATTTAGTTGCTTGATCTCTTGTTCGGGGCATTTGTTCTAGCAATAGAAATTGATAATTGACTTTAATCAATATACGGTAATAAAAAATACTCTGATCTAGAAACTAGTTTTCTGTGCATTGGGATACGTGATTCATAAGGGATTTGGTTTTTTCTCAAACCGAGAGGTGGTTATGCACTTATGCTCCATAGGACTTTTAGCTGGAAACAGAGGGCCATACATATAATATGTAAACTAAAGCATGATTGTTGGTTGCAGATGAATATTGCATGCCACTTTCCCTGTATGGAGGAGGCCTGTAACCCATAATTTTTTCAGATATATATGTGTGCATTGTAACTTGTACAAATCTGTGCTTGAGAAATAAGAACTGCAAAAACCACCATGGGTGTAGGTTTGTTAATGGCGCCAAACCACGTAACTCATGTTTTCTTTTTATATTATGTTATTTACGTTTTAGAGGAATAATGCATTCTGCAATCTCGCTTTCTGTTGGCAGGTGTTTCGAGGAAATGCCATCGGTTAACTGGCGAGAAGTTGCTGACAATTGGTTTGGGAATTGTTGTTGCTCATTTGGTGTTGTGAGTGAGAAGTTGGTTGAAAAATATGTGAAGTCCTACATGTGTGCACCAGGTCTATGCCTCTTGAACACATCATCTGTTCTTGTATGTAAGGATGATATTCTGGGTTGTAGGTTCCCTGATGCAACTCTCAAGCAGAATCATTTGTCTGATCTACATCTCCCCAAAGATACATGTTCAATCAGTGATTCACTGGATGAGAAACAAGGACAAGTTCCTTGTTGTGGGAATGATCATGAGGTGGTGCAAGATGTTTGTAGAAGTGTAAACTCCCCACAAACAGAAGTCAACATTGCATCCAGCGTGGGAAATGAAAAAGAAAATGCAGTTGAAGATGGCACTTTATCAGACATCTTTCCTATATTGAATATTGAAGATAACAAAGTATTGATGAATGAGAAAAGTCATACGATATGCTGTCCAAGTGACTCTTGTACTCCTCACACTCAAGGAACCTCTTCAACAACTAACAATGCTGTACTTCTTGAAAATCAGAAAGTATTTCTGGATGGTTATCTTGGTAACTGTTTCATGGTTAGATCTTCAGGCCTTTCGAGTGATATCCGCTGGGTTGAATTTCTCTGCCCATGTTGCTCATGTCTTGTCGGAGCTTATCCTTGCTTTGATGATAATGTGCCGCTGGATGGAGGAGTTCGTCTATTCAAATGCAATATTTCAACTTGCTTGCCTCCCAATCAATCCGATGATGCATTTAAGTGAGTTGCATACTTGTTTTCTACTTTGTAACTCATTCGTATTAATTGTTGATTGGTTAGTAACTAATGCATTAATTTTACACCTACACAGGGACTACACACTTGAGAGAATGTTTGCTCGTCAGTTGCTAGAAAGCGCAGAAGATGAGTTATCATACAGGACTATAGTTAGAGATATTCAAGATAAATCACCAAAGCTGCAAATAATTCTTCTGAATCCAAATTCATGGGGCTGCGCTGGAAGCTGTCACTCTATGGAACTTGATGCTAAGCTTTTTATGTATCCCACTATCAAAGTCCTTTTTTCTTCCTCCGGTCATGACATTGATCTGGATTCAAGGTAACCTATTTCCTTTTAAACCATTCCTTTATGTTGTATAAATATTCAGGATCTTTTTATTGATGTTTTTGTTCTTGAATACACTGCAGGACTCCGGGAGAGTGGGTGAGAAAAAACCAAGCTGATGAAATCAACATGTTCTCATCTCAAATTCAGGAGATCAGTAGAATTTTAGAAGTGGGCAACAAATTATATCCGCCATCATGTACTTCACTGCAGGGTTTATCATTATCAACCCTGATGAGTTAGGCAAATATGTTGGCTTCTATTGCATGCCTAGCGACCACATAAAAACAGCAAATCGTGCATCTATTATATGTCATGATATCATAGAAAGAGCCTCACTGGGCATATATGTGTTTTTTTTTTCCCTCTCAACATAGATATACTCCAGGCCAGTTTATTTACCTGCCTAAAATGAGAAAACATGTGTCAGCTGCACATGTGATAGGTGGAAAAGTGAAAGGAAAAGGGATTATGGAATACAAATGAAGGTTAGCAAAATAGCTCACAAGTATTGGAATAGCATTGATTCTTAATTATTGGAAGTCAAACGTTTGTTGTACAATATGTTGGTTGTGAAAAGGGAATGAAGTGCAGCATACTTATTCAAAGTGCATTGGCTGGGATTGTGGAGTTGTTGCCAATTATGTGTTGAATGAGCATTATTGATTCTCAATCCTATTTGTACTTTAGTAGGTTAGTATGTTCATGTCTTGTTTTGATGATCAAGTCATTGATGGGTATTGATTTAATCTATTATGTTGAGAGAAATATATGGCTTTAGATCGGCGGATTAAATGTTCAAACCAAACTGCAGAGTGATACTGTAGGATTGGGTGGGCCTACATCACATGATGTACATGATGAATAGAATGGAGTTGTATGGCCACCATTTTGGAGCAGTGAATCAATCATTGATTGTCCAGGACACCTGTATGCCCAAAATTTGCTTCTCCTGGTACATTCAACCATTCTTTGCCAAGTGCATCCTCATCTTATTTAGATTGTATGAATGCATGATGCCTATTTGATTAGCTGCAGTCTTGGAAAATGTCATGCCAAAGATCTTTGCTCTGAATCATCCCATCAATACATCTTTCTTAGGAGGCATTGGACTTTGTCGACAGGGGACACATGTCTGCTCTCCCTGGAGGAGGACGTGGATCAATCAAAAGAGCCCATGTAGCATTCAATTTCGAGACTCTGCATCTTCTTCATCCCTATATATATAGTCATATCCAAGACAGTTATGCATCAGTTAAACAGTAAATCATATAACCTCAAAAGCTAGCTACAGACCCATTTGCCTTTTCTTTTAGAACATGGCACAGTACGGAGGTGAGCAATATGGGCGACAACCTGGAGATTATGGCAGAGGCGAGCAATACGGGCGACAGGCCGGCGAGTATGGGCAGAAGCAGACCGATGAGTATGGCAACCCCATCCGCCGGAGTGATGAGTATGGAAACACCGGAGCTCAGAAGACTGATCAATATGGAGCCACTGGCGGCGCCATGGGGGCTTATGGCAGTACTGGTCAGTTTGGTGGCACCACCGGGGAATATGGGGTGAACCCTGAAAAGGTTCATGGTGGTGTTGCTGGCGGCGAGGAAGGTGGGCGCCACCGCCGCTCTGGCAGCAACACTAGCTCGGTACAAACTAGTACTATAAACTAACTAAGCAAAGCTGAGGCATTGTCTGTTTTTGTTTATAAATTGATGGCTTATTTTAGTGTCTGTCTGTGTTGATATCTGATATGTATACTCATACTTAATGCAGTCTTCGGAAGAGGACGACGGACAAGGCGGGAGGAGGAAGAAGAAGGGAATAGTGGGGAAGATAAAGGACATCCTCCCCGGTGTCGGCCACAAGGCAGAAGAGGGACAGGAACACCGGGAAAAAATTTGAATATGAAGCTCTTAATATAGTATACCCCTGGGATGCTTTCATGTATGTGCTATGTGTTGTGTGTGTGTGTGTGTGTCTTTCTACGTACAAGCAAACACTGTAATAAGCCATTCCCAGGTTGTCTATGATTTGGGAAGGTAAAAATGTCTCTACAGAGACTTATGTAATGTTTGTTATTACTGTGTTTATGAGTTTATCACAGTACTTGAGTCTTGACTACTATATGCAAAGCTGTTTCTATATAGGGTAAAACTCCCAAACGTGGTGCAATCATCTACATCAACTCATCAAGAACCAGCTAAAACTTTCCAATTGAAATTAAAGATCTCGACTTTATAAAAGAAAAACCTTTAATGTCAATGACAATGTCAAGTCCCAAATTGGGGAATTTGAGGCAGTATTTTACAAGAATGTTTTTAGAAACCCAGCATTATTTCCTTTTGTTGGAGCATGTACAAGATGCTCAGCATTATTACAGGTGTTATTACGTTTATATTCCTTGCTTTCACCCTTTCAGTAATCGAAAAAAAAAAAAAAAAAAAATCAAGTATCCCGGGATCAGAAATTGATCAAGAACCGAAAATATGAGCAGAATGGAGTTCTTGTATTTCAGAGTGAACCAATAAAAATGAAATCAGTTTACATTCTGTTGATATAACACGAAGAAACTTCTCTATCCAGAAACGTGAAAACAAGGAATAAAAACATATAACACCTTGTTCACCAAAAAAAAACATGTAACACCTTTAATACACTTCTTCCTTTTCTTGAGTTCAGACTTCTGAGTTCAGAGTCGTTATTGACTTATTGTTTCTGCAGTCCATCGTATCCTTCATCGTTTCAACGCTACAATCGGGTTACGTAAGCAATTTATGCATCTATTTATAGCTTCACTATTCAATTTTCCAGTTTTTTGTATGCTCTAGTTTCTTTGGCAATAACCCCAAATAGAACAGGACACAAATTTCATAACAGATTCAAACTCTGCCGCCGTCGTTCTTTTATTTGAGGGTTTCTACTCTGTTTTTGGTTCTCCTATGATCGTCAGAAGTTAGGTCTTCTCATTTTTGAATGACGAATGTTTGCAACCTGTTTGACGAAATGCCTCTTCCAAGCTTTGAGCATGTGCGACTGGTTTTCTGGATTTTGAGAGAGAATTTTTCAAAAAGGGGTTCTTATTCGAATTCCGAAGCCCTAAATTCCAGCCCCATTTCTGTACTTAAAAAAAAAAAAAAAAAAAAAAAAAAAACACAATAGTGGGTTTTAAATTTGATTTTAATGGCTAATTTTGTAAAAAATTTCTTGCATCTACTTAGAACAATTTATATTCGATGTGTCTATTGTTGCTTGTCTGGATTGTACTGCATCTGAGCAATGAATGTTCATTGGATCAGCAGGAAGAAATATACATCATGTTTGCAACTGCAATTAGGTATGCGGCGAGGAAACCTAAGCCAAAGATGAAACCAATAGAACTCAAAACTCCACCAGAGCAAACTCAGACGATCACGAGGGTGATTTTCGATGTCTTGAAGGAGCACGGTCCTCTATCCATTGCCGACACTTGGGAGCATGTGAAGGTATTCAATCTTTGCATCTTTTATATGAAAAGTTCAACTGAACAGCAAATACATGTCTTCCGTGTCATTGATGGCTTGTGCTTTATTCAAATGCGCATGTTTGTTTGCTTATGGTCATGTCAAAATCCAAGCCCGCTTATCACTTGTTGTACAAGTTTATTAGATTGGTTGATTATTAGATTGATGCTCATCACTTTTTGTTCAGAATATCAAGATAGTATATAATGTAATGAACTAATGAATTTATTTTCGATTACTAGGATGTGGGGTTAAAAGGGCTTAAAAGTAAGAGGCACATGAAAGTAGTTATGAGATGGATGCGCGAGAGACAGAAGCTAAGGAAAATATGCAACCATGTTGGGCCTCACAAGCAGTTTTTATTCACAACGTGGTTCACAAAACCAGACGTGATGCAGACGAGGCCTGGTAGCAACCCTTCAAGAAGACCTAAGCCATGATTGCTTCACGTATAAGTCTCTTATATAAAAAGTCGCATGATACTCTGATCGGATGATTTTATTACATAAAGGCACTCTTTATATCCATATTCTGTAAGTACTTACCTCAGAGGGACAAAGTCCTTGGCATGCATAATCAGTACCAATGCGTTCATTTTTATTTGATTGTTATATTGATGGATGCCAAGCTCTGGTTCTCATTTCAAGAAACCGTTATTAATGATGGTAGGAAGGAGGATCACAATTCGTTTGTCCATCAAAAGTGTTTTTCAGTTTTTCTTTTCAAGTATTTTTGGAATGATAAATATGCCACTGGCTGTTGAATGACAAACTTAAGAGTTTCAACAACTCTTAATTTTGTTAAATAACTTCAGGCTGTTGTTCCAAGCCTTTATGTAAAAGGCTTGCAACGCCCACACTTTAGGTTTTCTACAAAACTTAGGTTTGTTAAATAACACCATTGTTTCAAGACTTACAGGGTATTGTTATCGAAAACCCCCTTAAAATGTTTAATAAAACCTCTCAAGGTCTGCAACAAAAGGCTAGCCTCAGGCCATAGTTAAATCATACTTGTAGTTTTCACATAGCAAAACTGCTTGATAGTCTTTACGCTAATATTGTTGCGAGCCCTCAGGACTTATATATTTTCAGTGCTGTATATGTTGGTCTATCCCTTCATGATTCATGCATCGTTATATGCATTCTGGTGTTCTTTTAGGTCCTTCTTATTTAAACGTGCCACAAGAACCAGTTACTAGCTGCAGATATTACTTTGTGTATTCTGCTGTTCTCAACATCAGAAATTTTCTGGAACTTGAACTTAAGACCAAAATGGCATTGTTAAGACAACGTGATATTCACTTTGTCTTTATTTTAAGTCTGGTATGCCTTATTTGACTGATTAAAACATATTTTAGTGCAATCTCGTTGTTAACCATGACATTGTGTTGCCTAAATGTGCTTAATGCCCAAGAAAGGTGAAGATGGAAACTTTTTATTACATAAATACTATATGTTGTGTGAATGGCATGGTATTGTCAAATAGCTTGTGACATATAATTGTTGTAAATTAAGTTGTGTAAATTAAAGATTATACCAGACAAGATCATTTGTTAGAAAGAAATCATTAATTACTATCCCCTTGACCAAACCAGGGGAGCAGTTGTCCTAATCTGCTCCAGGGTAGTTTAATCTTTTTATGACAATTCCCCAATGGGATCAACATAGTATTCCCACAATTATGTATTCAAGAAAAGCCTTTTTCATTTTTACCATGCCATCTGCAGCTTCTATACTATTCATCTGCTTATTCCATATATAGTCAACGTAAATTATTCCAGACAAAGCATTTTGTCAACAGAGCAGGTGCCTCTACTCTTGCAACTTTCTGCCCACATTCACTCTCTTCCAACACCCATAAAAAAGTTGAGATTTATTGGCTCTTTAATAGGATTGAAGAATTATTAAGGTTAAAGATTTGCATTAACATTAGTACATTACTATGATGCAAGGTGTACTTTTCTTAACTAGGAATGAGTCAAGTAAAGTTGTAGTGTTGTACATTGCTTCAAGAATAGTGAAAATACTTCCAATATTGTACTTGTAATACTTGTAAGCTAAAGTTGGAAGAAGAAAAAAAATGTGTTTTAAAGTATTTGGTTTCTACATCAAGGTAAAAGTGCCAAACCAAACTCCACATGCTTCCAAGACTTCCCAATCATGGAGAAAGTAACCTATTCAACTTCAAAGTATATCCCAACAACTTCATTAATATGATTCCTTCTTTTCCTTCTTCTCTTTCAATTATGTCTATAAATACTCGTTAGTTTGAGCTTTGTTTCATCATAGCAAGCCTTTCTTTCCCCCTCATTTCCCCTATAGTATTTCCTGCAGCTAGCTTGTCTACAGGTACATAATGGCTAAGTCCCTCAACTTGTTCCTGGTTGTGGTTCTTCTTGCTTTTGCTCCCTTTTGCCTGTGCCACAAAACCTATGGAGGCTACCTCTACCCGCAGTTCTATGACCGGTCTTGCCCGAGGCTGCAAGAGATTGTTAAATCCGTTGTTGCAAAAGCGGTGGCTAGAGAAGCTCGCATGGCTGCCTCACTTCTCAGGCTCCATTTCCATGACTGCTTTGTCAAGGTTTGCCTTTGATTCCGAATTTATATCCCTCTTGATGCTCCTTGACATTCTTTTTTATGTTTGTCCTGTTCAACATTGTGCTGTATTTTGTTGAGATAATGCGAATGAAACTTACAACTGTTTTACGTCCGAGCATGTGAAGGGGTGTGATGCATCAATACTTCTGGACAACGCGGGAAGCATAATAAGCGAGAAGAGATCAAACCCGAACAGAAACTCAGTTCGCGGGTTTGAAGTGATTGATGAGATCAAATCTGCTGTGGAGAAAGAGTGTCCTCATACCGTTTCTTGTGCCGATATATTGGCTCTTGCTGCTAGGGATTCCACTGTTATTGTAAGTTACATATGAAAGACATAATCAATACTAAAAAAAATAAAAAAGGCTTTCTTGGCAGCTGTAGTGTACTTCAGCTGATGGTTTTTCTGTTCTTAATGCAGGCCGGCGGGCCAAGTTGGGTGGTTCCATTGGGAAGAAGGGACTCAACAGGAGCCAGTTTGAGTGGCTCAAACAACAACATTCCTGCTCCTAATAACACTTTCCAAACCATCCTCACAAAGTTTAAGTTACAAGGGCTGGACATAGTTGATCTCGTGGCTTTATCCGGTAAGCTTTCTTGTTTATGGATAATCTTCAACGACATAAACGCCTTCATAATTCATGAGGGTTATAATTTATTTCATTTTAGGGAGCCACACAATAGGAAACGCAAGGTGTGTGAGCTTCAGACAGAGGCTCTACAACCAGTCAGGAAACTCACAGCCTGACTTCACCCTGGATCAATCATACGCATCCCAGTTGCGCGCCAGGTGCCCCAGGTCCGGCGGTGATCAGAACCTGTTCTTCTTGGACTTCGTCTCTCCTATAAAGTTCGACAACAGTTACTTCAGGAACCTGCTGAGTTACAAAGGCCTGTTGAATTCCGACCAGGTTCTGGTGACCAAGAATCCGGTTACCCTTGACCTAGTGCAGAAGTACGCCGCGAGCAATGAGCTTTTCTTCCAGCAGTTTGCCAAGTCCATGGTTAAGATGGGAAATATATCTCCACTGACAGGGTCCAGGGGAGAAATCAGGCAGTACTGCAGGAGGATCAATGCCTGAGAGTTTTAGAACATTGAAGTTTGTTTGAGAAGAATAAAATGGTGGCATTGTGTGCTTCTCATTTTATTCATTTTTCTTGTGTTTCTTCTACTGTGGGATATTCATATATGCCTCTGTCCTATTTGGTGAAATTGTATCAGCTTCTTATTCTCTAAATTTCATGGACTTCTTGTTGTTTTCTATTCTCCTTTTATTTCCCTCAGTTGCATTATTACAATATGCTCTCTTTTCTATTAGTTTTGTTATTTTCATCTTTTAAAGATTAATAGTTCTGAAATCCACTGGATTATGATTTTCCTCTTTTATGTCCTGATATAGTGACTAAGGTGGCAATGGATCCACCTTTTGTGGATTCAAACACGTAGAAAGTCTCATTAAAAATATTTACCATCCCTTATTTTTCTGTTACTTCTCACACCCCTTTCAGCTTTGGAATATTGGTATGAAAAACAAGCTCCATCAATAAAAAGGTAGCCGGGGATTGATGGCGGCGGACTGGCAGTGGGAGAATGCGGTCGCTGGTTCCGCTGCCGGCTTTGCCACCATCTCCTTCACACACCCACTCGACGTTGTCCGCACTAGACTGCAAGGTTATGTCCTAAAAACATCCCCTTCTAATTGTTATTCTTGATCATAGATTTATAGTTGAGCTAACCGTTGATTCATTTCTGTTGTTTCCTTCGTTAGTGCATGGCAGCCGATTCCGTTATCCGTTTAGGTATAAAAGCACTCCCCACGCCCTCTTCACCATTGCTCGCACTGAGGTTTGAAATTTTTTACCATTGTAGTTCTTCGAAAAGTGAATTTCCTCGCATTTCGAAAACTAGTTTCCTTAGTTTCTACCTTCTGTCCCTTTGCTTTTGTTGGCTGTTAGGTTGCTTTATGCCCTTTTTATTTATATATACCTTTGTTGAGTTCTTGACATTGCAAAAGAACTGATGGATATCAGCAGCCTAACAGCAAATACTTATTAATGATTAAATGTAAACGCCATGTGGAACACAATGTTAAATAGTTTGTTGATAAACTTGGGGAAAAAAAAGTTAGCATCCAAAACTGTCGACAAAATCAGGAAACCATTGGCTAGATTGTCAGCCAAATATGCCGAATGCATTCATGGGGCCTGAAAACTTCATCTGTTAAAATCTGAACTTATGATCAAAATAAATAACTAGGGAAGAACGATAGCCTTGTTTCGAATTTCAGTGGTCAAAATAGTGTTGGTTGCTATATTGGTGTGCACAACTTGGGACTGAAAACTTGGTCCATCATTGTTGAGCCACATTTAACAACACCTGTGCTTTGAACCATATATATATATATAGTCTGTGGAAAAATGAACCTTTGCTTTTCTCTGTCCCTTGTCTTCATGAAATAATCAAAGTTACGTCCTTGCTCCAGGGTCGTAGAGGACTATACGCTGGATTTTGCCCTGCCATTCTTGGATCAACTTTGACATGGGGTTTATATTTCTACTTGTAAGCATCCTTCATTTCTTACTGATGCTGGTAAGGTTTCTTTACATGGTGATATGAGATCAAGCATAGTTATGTTCTCTCTCTTATACTCTGCCAGCTATAGCAATGCCAAACAGAGATATTTGAGAACCAAAAAGGAGGAGCTAAGCCCTGCTCTTCATCTTGCATCAGCTGCTGAAGCCGGAACCTTGGTTAGTATTTAAATCTATTCTTGTATAAACACACTGTCATTTCTTGTTCTTTGGTGTACAGAATGTTTTAGCAGTTTTAATTGGTGTATCTTTTAGGTCTGCCTTTGCGCCAATCCTGTTTGGCTGGTGAAAACTAGATTGCAGTTACAAACACCTCATCAAGCTCATCCATACACTGGTTTTCATGGTCCGCATTAATCTTATACTAACTTGCTCCATTATGCGCCACAATGTACTGACTTTTGCAATATGTCATAATCGATGCTGTCACAATGCATGTTTGAATTCCAGATGCTGTAAGAACGATACTGAAAAAAGAGGGGTGGAGAACACTCTACAAGGGGCTTATGCCCAGTCTTTTTTTGGTTTGTCCTCCTGCCCTTTTAGTTCTTCATATCATTTGTATTTTGCACCTCTGTTATGATAATGCTTATCAATCCTATTTGGATGAGCTTTTGAGAAGTGCTTTTAAGCACTATAGGGACTGCTTTGGCCTTTCGACAAATGTTTCTTTAGAAATCCATCCAAACAGGCTCCAACTGTTTTCCTCGTCCTTCTGCAGGTGTCGCATAGTGCTATTCAGTTTACAGCTTATGAGGAGCTTCGGAAATTAGCTATAAATTCTAGACTGGAAGAAGGAAGTTCTAAAATAGGCGATAGTTCATTGGTGAGTATTGAATCGATAGGTGCAGTTTGTTATCTCAGCATGTTTTCGTGTTCAAAGGATGAAATCACACAGAATCACCTGTTATTCTTTAAGCAGGATTCATTTGATTATGCTGTACTGGGTGCTTCTTCAAAATTAGCAGCCATTCTTTTGACATATCCATTTCAGGTAAATGAAATTCGAAAAAGATTCCTTAGCCCCTATCAATCCATATTTGTATCCTTGTCCCTAACATGATCGTGTTGAACGATGTCTTTCAGGTTATTCGAGCTAGATTACAGGTAAAATAAAAAATAAAAAAAAATAAAAAAAAAAAAAAACAAGAAACACAAGAACACACATAGGGTAGCTGCTAAAACTCAGCATAGCAATATGGATCACTAACTGTTGCTGTTTTTGATTCAGCAACGCCCGAGCATTGAGGGCGTTCCAAGGTACATGCATAGCCTGCACGTTGCGAAGGAAACTGCATGGTACGTAACGTACTTAGCTTTACGAGTTTCTTCTCGAGCTTCCACCTTATCGCGAAATGAAGTTAGTTTGTTTTGGATAAAATCGACGTCCTGTTGAGGCATTGGCCACTGTGGTACAGGTTGGAAGGCATAAGAGGGTTCTACCGGGGAATGCCGGCAAATGTGCTGAAGAATGCGCCGGCTGCTTCGGTGACATTCATTGTGTATGAGAATGTGTTGAATCTGTTAAAATTGAACGTCACAAAACAAGTACTATAAATCTGTTAAATCTAGTTGCAATATTTAAGCAGTAGAATGCAGCACAGCTTTGCTTGATCTTGTGTTTTCTTCATAAAATGAATGTTGTGTTTTTTTTAGACAATAGTATTTGCAGTGAAGATGATTTTAAATTAATTCCTAGGACTGGAGCCCCATCCCAAAAGTGATGTGTTACTGTGGGATAATGGCAAGTGCTATATATACTTCATTTCCTCATTTCAGTTTTGGCAATATACAACTTTGATCCAATTTCAAATAATATGTTAAATTCATCTAATTAGTTGTTAAAATATGGGGTTCGACTATTTGTGTATACAGAATTCTGCTTTGAGAGAGGCAACCCTTTAATACCCACCAAATCCTCGAGGGATTAGTATTGGGCTCAATGTAGTTTGAGGATACCCGATACGCCCTACGAAAATTAGTTGTTAAAAATGTCTATACACGTAGCCAAAACAATTTGTTTAATATAAGAACTTTTAGTTGAACTAAAATGATTTCTTAAATAAAAGTTTTATGCAACCTGAGAGCTTATTTAATCAATTTCTTGTGTCACGAAAAAGGAAACACAGAATGTTTTGTGTTTTTACTTAAGTAAGATAATATACCTACTCCATAATAAAAAGGTTTACTTAAGTAAGATAATATATACCTACTCCATAATAAAAAGGTTCACCTTCTAAATTACTTCAGACTCCTATTCTTTATAGTCAATTTTAAAATACTGTATTTTGATATCATTCAAATAAGTTACTATACTGTATATAAAAAGTGTTAAATTATCCCTCATATATATTAAATTATTACTAAAAATACTGTCAACAATGGAATCTATTTGGATGCTTAAAAAATGCCGAATGTCGTCTCAATCATAACCACATGCATGCAGGATACTAATAATAATAATACTTGCCAATTAGTAAATCCTATTATTATAGATTCTAATTTCATCTTTAGTCTTTGAAATGATGGTTTAATGTTTTTTTTTCCAAATCCAATCTTTTTTAAGGTAATACACGAATATTATCATTTTAATTTGATTAGAACCAATATTTGGCTATTTGCAGTGTTATTTTAATTTGATTAAAATGTCGAACCCTTAAATTAGGTTTAATCATTAATGGAATAAATACTTTCATCCTCCATCCATTCGGTTATTATTTTTAGCGAGAAAACATGTTTAGATGATTTTGAAGTGTATATCTTCTGTTTGACCGTTTTCTTTCCCGCGCATATTTTTGCATATTCAATTTTGTTCCATTTTAAAGCTTCTTCTTCTTTTTTGTTTCTTTTCTTTTTTTTTTTTTTGCTTAACAACCTATATAGACTAGAAAATGGGTGGTGGAGATCCATGCCACACAATTATAAAAGAACAAAGGGGAGGGATGGGTCGAGTGGGAATTGAACCCTTAACGTGGAGGTTGAAAGTTAGGGAACTTGACCACTTGGGTCAAGTCTCAATCCTTTTTAAAGCTTCTTAATTTTGCATATATAAATCAATAATAGTCTAATTATTTTCTTTCTTTTAGGTTAATTTTGTATTTATCAACCTATAAACTTATCTTTTATATATACTCCGTACTTATTATTGTTATTATTACAATCAGTAAAATTTGTATTATGTATGAAAAATATTTATCCAATTAGTAATCACTTATATAAAGTTACACTCCTCCGTTATTTTTAAAGGTCACATTTTGATTTTTTCACGGTTTATTGTAGCATTTTGACTTCTATTTTTGTTATAGTTATAGAAGACAAAATATAGTCAAAATCTTGTTGGATTCGTCTCATCTTGCAGTTTTTAAATATCAAATTTTTAAAATTTTTACTTGTACCGAATTTCAGTTATTAATTGATAAACATTTGCATTGGTATACGTGCAAATGAGAAATGTAACATTTTTAAAAAACGGAGGAAGTATATATTTAAAACCTTAAATTCAACAATATTCGTTATTATTTATTTGTCTCTTTTATATTTGAAGAATGGGCATTTCATCAAGAGGAAAAGAGGTAATTATCAAAATAGGCCATCACAAGGAGGCATTTCAGGTTTTAGGCCATTACAACTTGGATTATGAATTTTAGGCCATAACAAACCACTTTAGTTCAATTTTAGGCCATCAAGACTTTTTAAAATTATACTTGACCCTACCAACTTTTGCTTTATTATACTTTTGACCCCATCAGTTGATTTCAACTTTTACCCTATTACACTTTGACCCCTATCTTATATTTTTCATCAAATATAGTCCAATTAAAGCCCATCATGCTTCCGATAATTAAATTAAGCACTAAATTTCATACCTTGGCTTTGACCGCCTTGTTGCCGGGTTTCCTAAGCTCCGGGATTTTACGGACTTCCTCCAACCACGCAGCCGCGGCCGATGGTTCACCAATTCTTGGCTCCTTCAGCAACAAACAGCACAGTCCTATTTCGTTTCCTACCTTAGGACGTATCAAGATATGAATAAAGGATTTTAACTATATTATCGGGATTTTTGGGATATTTGGAAGCCTGGATTTTACTGAAGAAATATTAAAAATATTATTCAAACATAATTTCCCCTAACGGAGAAAACAGACACTTAGTTCCTCATGGAGGATACAAGACTCTTGGGGGAATACCCCATACTTTTACAGACTCAAAAGGAAATATGCAGAAAGAGAAATATTACAAATATTTTGAAGAGTTTGGAGGATTTTTCGATGCCTTCCATCTGCTTCAAACTCCTTTATTTATAGGCGCCCGCAGACTTCAGTCCCGGATTCCAATCTTCCTCTCAATCCTTGTGACGTCACTGAGTTCGTCACTTGGCCTTAATTTCCACCGGCTACATTATTGTCCTTTTTTGAATTATTGCGTTAGGTGGCTTTTGTCAACTTTCCACCTTCTCTTGTCGGCCACTTTCTGCCAGCTACTCTGCCCTTCTTTGTCGGCTTTTAATCATGAGTGTTGCCGACACCTCTCTTTCTTTTACATCCAGCTAATCTTACTTTGGCTTGTGAAAGTTTTTTGGACGTTTCTTCCCTTTGTCCTGTTCGGGTCCGGATTTTTTCTGGGTTACCCGGATCTTTGTACCGAATAGGGGTTTCTCATGTTCTGCACAATATGGGCATATGTGGATATCCCATTGGCCAACATGCATCATGTTGCATGCCTTTTTTCTGGTAGACTCGGTTGCTGGCAACTTGTTTTCCTAGATGAGTAACCTCTTCTTTTCGAATGAGGTTTCCGCAAACTCTGTGCTTTTCCCTGTTAAAGAATTAACCAGGAACGATCCATTTAAAATTGTTTGAGAATATTTTAAACGGATATTTAACCTTTTCCATCTCGGTGAGACAGACCCAGAATCCCCATGCTCGTCGGGTGGAGATTTCATATTCGCTGATTGAAGATACCAATGGTGCCTTCTCATCCATAGACTTAACTCTGTTGAAGGCAATCATATCAGGTCTCTGTGATTTAATAAATTGAAAGACCGGATAAGAACCTTTTCCGACTATCTCTGGTGCCGCTGAAATGAACTTAAGCTCCAGAATATCTCCTCTTTGCAGGTGCGGGTTATTCTGCCATGATTCGTGCACCGCACTACTTATCCATCCCGGAAGTTTTTCGATTTCCGGAAACCCTGGTGATGTAGTATGAACAGATGCTAATGCTCCAAAGTCATACCACTTCCGAACCTCTTCTGCTTTCGATCCTTCGAGCATTCATACCCTGTTGTATCTCCCGGATGTCTCGATTACTGTTTTGCTAGGGTTAATTCCCTTTTTGGAAACCAGTTGTTCCCATTTTCCTTGGTAGTCCAGCCAGGCAGTGGATAGGACCTTCTCGTCTGAATTAACCTTAGAGGTGCCTGTCCTTGGCCTAAGGTTAATTTCTTCCTCTTTCACCCCAGAGGCAGTGGGTTGACTTGAGCTTTCGGAAATGTGACTTTCCTCTTGCTCAACATTTTTGTCGGTATCCGACAATGGTTCCTTTGAAGCAGTGCTTGAATCTGCTTCTTCATATGTGACCACTTTAGCTTTTTGGGCACATTTCTCTTTGTTTACCAGGGAAGCTGACGCTTTCCTGATTGGCTCTAATACTGTTTCCCATAGTGCTGTCATTGCTATATGGGAGGTTCGTATATTGTTGCTGACCATGTCCACATCGCTCTGTTGTATTTGGCCAGCTGCTCGTGCATTGATCTCGAGCTGTCCAAAATGCTTCGATAGCTCCTCTAGGTTTTCTCTGAGGTGCCTGAATCTCGTAATGATGGAATCAGCTTCAAATGCTTCCATCTCTCGTCAAGAAATCTGCAAGAACATTTTCATGAGATTTTATAACATCAATATCATAAGTATAATATTGACATTCAGCTTGCCATCTGATAATACGAGCTTTTTCAATTTTTGATTCAAGTTTATTTTTTAAAAAAGCCCTAACATTAGTATTATCAACTTTTAATACAAATTTCTTTGCAAGTAAGAATAAAGGCCATTTTTTAAATGGTTTCCATACTGCAAAGAATTCCTTCTCGTTAATATGCCAAAGTTTGGCTTGTTGTTCAGTGAACAACCCTCCTGTGTATCTACAAGGTTCTTGACCCGTAGTTGTTTTTCTCATGAGCACTCCTGCCCATCGAAAATCATTGGCGTCTGTGTAGACTACCAGCTCATCATCTTGAGGTATCGCGAGTTTTGGCAAGCTATTGCAGACTTGCTTTAGTTCACGAATTCTCTTGGTATGGATTTCTTCCCATTTCCATCTAGAGCTTTCAGTCTCTTTCAGGAGTGGTCTAAAATCTTTTCTATATTTTGCAAGATCTTTAATAAACATACCCGCAAAATTTACAACTCCTAAGAAACTCTGAAGTTGTTTCTTGTCTTTTAATATATCAGAAAAATTGCGGATTTTCTCCACAATGTGTTCCTGTAACTCTATTCCTGCTTCATCAATTTGAACTCCTAAGAATTCAATTTTGTTAGCAGCGACAGTGGCCTTTTTCTCAGAGAGAACTAGACCTTCCCTGTGACATGCATCAGAAAATATTTCAAGATGTTTAATATGCTCTTTAATATTTCGAGATGCAATCAGAATGTCATCTATGTAGACGAACATAAACTCTAGATAATCCTTAAATAGATTATCCATCTTTCTTTGGAATATCTGAGGGGCATTAGAAAGCCCCATTGGCATAACATTCCAAATATATTGCCCTTGTGGGGTGGAGAATGCTGTGAATTTCTTCGACTCATTCTCCATCTTAATCTGATAGAAACCAGATTTGCAATCAAATTTAGAAAACACTTTAGCACCTTTGATGCAATCAATTAAGTGTTCTCTACTCGGAATGTAATAACCATCAAACTGTATTATTTTGTTAATACCTTGATAGTTTATTACCAACCTGGGTTTACCTCTCTTTATTTCACCGTGGTTTCTTACCAAGAATCCAGAGCTACTATAAGCTGAGACTCCGGGCTCGATGAGTTTAAGATCAATATGCTCCTTGATAATTTGTTGCATATCTTTCTTATCCTGCATATTCATTAAGATGGGTTTGTATCGAACATACTCATATTTATATTGTTCTTTTACCTGTAGAGTAGCTTCGATCTTGTTTTTATCCCACCATGCCAGAGGATCCTCGTTAAAGTTTCTCTAGATAAGTCTTTTGACATTTTCGAGGGACAATTTAGTTTCCCCATCAATGTCTAGTGAAGTTATATTTAATGACTTCATTTCCTGCATTGCTTCTTTGAGGTTTATAATTTCCTCAATAGAAGCTTCATAAAATCCTTGCTGTCTAAAAGAAAACAAAGCCTTACCAAACTTTCTTTTATCCTGCATTTTTGGATGGGTTAGTTTGGCATCATTATCACCACGTTTGCTGCGAAATATTATAGGCATTAACCTGTTGAATGCCTTTTCCCTGCGCAACACCTGTATCTCATTTCCACAACTTGTGGTAAATATTAACAAATTTTTTTTGTTATCTTGAACATATTTTGTAAAGGATTGTATAAAATTATTTCCTAACAAAATATCCGCTCCTGTGTCATGAAAGTAAATAGGAGGCATTTTTACCTTATACCAAGGTGTACCAAATGCTCCTCCAATCATGATATTGGCTTGTCGAATACCCTTATTTAGTACTAAGATTTTTTGGGAAAAATCTCTTCCTGCAATAATGGGTAATGATTCCATAGCTTCGCTAAGGAAAACTCCTGGTTTTGCCGTGCAAATACCTGATCCTGAATCAATATAAGCTGCGAAATATTCTGACTTATATTCTTCATATATTATCCCTACTGAGATATAAATGGAGAATGGACTTGTCATTTAATTCTGATGGTGTGACCTTTCAGATTAAATTCTATACCATTATCCTTTCTTACCCACGGTTTATGATTTTCGAGAAAACTTAATCCCAAAATCATAACCCCATTGTCTTTTCCGGCGGTGCCTAAGACTCTGATCTCGTGTCCTGCAATTTCAATTGTTCCTTCATAGGTTCCAATTGATGGCTGCTGCAAGTAGTATAAGTCATCACATGGAAAACAGTTAATCTTTTCAGTGATGTCGAATATTACTCGTATTTCTTTCCATCCTTCAGGGCATTTTATCTTTATATTATCTACCCCAATGGATTGAGGAGTTAGATCTTTGATGAACTCCTTCCCTTTATATGCCATAATTCTGTCTTCCGAAAAAGACATACGGCTTGCGTACTCAATTCTAGCACTTGTTGATCTGTCTAGAATTGGATGATCTCTTATTTGTATGTCTACTCCTCCTAACCTTGGAATCTGGGTAGGATTTGGAGTCATGACTTTAGCAAATTCCTTGAAAATTCTAGGAATTTCTATATATTCTTTCCTGAGAAATAAGTCAGAATGATGACTATTGGAAAGTGCATAAGAGATTCTATAAGTTATAGAATATGGTCTGTTCCCTTCTTTCATCAAATCTTTTCTTTTAAAATCCTGATGAAGGGTTAGAACTCTACTAAAATCTTGGTCAGCTAAGTTATAGGAAATTTTGGGATGTATGTCAAACATTAATTTTCCAGCATATAAATTTCCTACCATAGTTCCAAGAAGACCATCTCTAAGGTTATTGATTCTTCTATCAGTGACTGATAGATGTAATTCAGAATCAATGCCTTCTTTGAAGGTTGCCTTAATTACTACTTCAATGGCTCCTATGTGGATCCATTTCATAGTAATGGCGATTTCCTCCTTCATTCTGCTTAATTCCTCAAGAATTTCTTCTTTAGGAATTAATTGCATATTCATAACATTACAAGTAAGTTCCATAGGAATTGCAAACTCACATGCACTTACCTTGTAGATGATGTTATGTCTTCTCTGGTTGAGTCCCATCTGGTTAAGAACTCGTCCAATCCTGCCAATTCTGAATCCGTCATATGGGCTGAGGTTGGAATCTTGTCGCATTATTCTTTCCATGGTTCGATTCGAGATCGTCATCCTTGAAAAGAATCCAGACAGGTTTTCAGTGGTCTGAATCCTGTCTTCTTCAGTCAGATTCGGTTGAAGATCCATCTGAATATGAGTCCGAGTCACTTCTTAATTCTTCCTCATAGATGCTTTCATCCGAGGGGATGTCCTCAAACTGATAGACTGGTACCAGCTTTCCATGGTAGACTGCTTCCACGATATCCTCCGTGGCTTCGTACATTCGTACCTCACGATTCTGAGGGCAATCGGGTGAGATATGACCTCTGGCTCCACACTTCCAACAGTTGCAGTCCTTGAAACTTTCGTTGGCTCGGGTATGGGCTCGTCTGAATGTTCTCTTGGACGTCGTTCTCCCCGTGCTCCTTGCTGCTAAGCTAGTTGAACCTTGGGATGAACTCTTCGTCGTTCCCGTTCTTTGTCCAGTTTTGTATGATCTGGCCTTGCTCTTGGACCACCATGCTCTTCTTCTTCGGAATGGAGGTCTTCTAAAACTCCTACTGTATGAGCCTCGACTCTTCTTCTTCTTCTTCCTCTTTTCTCCTGATTCTCCTATAATTGTTGGAAAATCGTTATTTTCACAGCAAAGAGGAGTTCTTTTTATTTTACCTCTTAGTCTCTTGATGTTCTTTTGGGTTGCTGCCTGTTGACACCATTCTCTGAGTTTATCCTTTAAGAAGGACATTCTTCGAGCTATTGAGTCCACTGTACCAGAGGGTACTGTGTACCATTGGATCAACATTTCTCTCCATGGGCTGCAGATCTTTGCAAAGAACATGGGACATGCTACTTCAGCTGTCATTTCACTCCGAAAATAGTATTTACGAAACCAGTAGATGTATTCGTCTACTGCGCAAATACTTCTTAACTCCATACCCAATAATGCTTGGGTATAGACCTTGATTTTTTCGGTTCTCTGTTCTTCAAAATACCCATCTCCTACAAAATGGGTTTTGAATAAGAGGCCAAATCTTTCACAGATTGTGCTTTTGGATTCTCCCTCGAGTATTTGCTCTTTTAAAGCAGTCGTGGAGTTTTTCCAGCCCAGCTTTGCCGATCCTTCGAGACTCAGCTCTATTAATCTGACAAAGTTTTCTTTATCGAGTTCCAGGGTGGTTGCTGCAATCTTCATTGAAGCTACCCATTCATCGATCAGGTCTTCGATGTTTCGAAAGTCGATAACATCGAGGTTTAGTGTTATGCCATATGGATTTAATGGTTGTAACATCGTCTTGGCCCACGGTGTGGATTCTGGTGCTCTACTTGGGTTCCGTCCTGGGTTTCGTCTTGCATTGAGATGCACCTCAGGATACCTGTTCATGTAGAAGTCTGTACTTTCTCTCATTGGGACATCAGGCGGTCCATCGTGGGTCACGTTGGATCCTGATCCTTCCGCATAACCCAATTGAAGAACTTCATTGGGTTTTACATTAACCAGATCCATAATCCCAAGTTGGGAAAATGATTCTGCTAATTCTTGTAGATCTGATAGATCTGCCCTGGAAACACTCATTCGACTGTTTTTAGGAGATCGATCATAAGCTCTTCTTGTGATTTCTGCTTTGGAACCATAGTTGCTTTACCCTTTTGATGTAAAACTTGTACTGGTCCGAATGCATCTCTAATATTGGCTTGGTTATTCTTGGAAGATCCAGGAATATCCTTCTGCATTTTCTTGATATCCGAAATGTCAAATTTCAGATTCAAAATCTCTTTCTTTAGATCTTGAAATACTTTCAAGATCTCATCTGTTGTCTGATTCAAGTTATCTATTTTCCCAGGTATAATTAATACCCGGTTACCGAAATCTTGAATCGTCTTTTGGATTTCTCTTAAGTCTTTTGATAACTTAGAGCTATCCGGATCAATTTCTTTCCAGTCCGTTCCTCTCATTTTTAGGAAAGAAACTGATTTTGATAATATCTTGTCCCATGGACAAGTTCAAGACATTCCTTTGGAATTTTCTATTTTTTATTTCCAAAATTTGGAAATAACTCGTGGGTTTCAAATTAATTGAATCCATTAAATAATTAAATCTTCTCCATTAAGAAATAAAATATTATAAATAATATAATTAATATGTTCTTCAATAAAACCTAGGCTCTGATACCAATTTTCATGCGCGTTGGGTGTCATTTATATAATGAAAAATTAAGTATATTGAGAAAGGATTAAAGTAAATAAAGTCAAACTTTCTTGGGGTTGAAATGAAAGAAGGAAAAGTTGTTGGGTCATTTATTAATTTCAAATAGGTCCTATGGCCTAAATTTTGCCAAACTGTGTTTGTTATGGCCTGTTTTTACAATTCCAACTTGTTATGGCCTAAAAGTGGAATAGCCTCCTTGTTATGGCCCTTTTTAACATTTACCCCAGAGGAAAAAAAAAAGTTTGCATAAGTACAAACAATTTGACTAGTAACAAGTGATATATTTGTTAAGTAATTTACCTAACCGTTTAAACCAATTAGCTCACTAATTGAAAAAAAAACAAAAAAAAAAAAACAAAAAAAAATAAAAACAAAATGAAAGATCAAATTTTAATTTGTTCATTCTACCAAAAAAAATTAATTTGTTCACATATAGAGTACTTCAAAAATGTTTAATGAAAATAAAATAAAATTCACTCTTATGTATGGCGATGTTATTTTAGGAAAAACAAGTACTCCGTCCAAGTTGAATTGTCACGTTTGACTTTTTAACACGGTTAATTGTTCAACTTTGAATCAATATTATTGTAATTACATATTTGAAAAAAATAGTCGAGATTGGTCTTGTTAGATACGTCTAATCGTATAGTTTTAGAATATATATTTTATATAATTTTTAGTTGTATATATTTTGAGATATTAATAATTAAAAAAGTGTATTAGATTATGTGCAGAAATTAAATGACACATTTGGGAGGGAGGAGTAGTAATTTCTTCTTTCAATTCATGAAGAAGAATATATATATAGGGGAGTGAAGACTGAAGAGAGTGCAGGGTGCTGAAATACAACCGTACCTGTGTAGCATATACTGTATATATATATATATCTCTCAGACGAAGCTGCACCCTTCCTCCTCTACACTTTTTCCTCCATCTTCTCACAAGTTTCAAGGTCAAAATCACAAAACTCAAGAGGTGAAGGTGAGAACGAAAATGGAGTGGTTGATGGATTCGGAAAGTTGGGTTCTTGTGGCGTCGTCTTTGGTATCAGTTGTGACTAGTGTGTGTATTGTGTGGGTCATGAGGAAGATCAACGGCGGGGAGGAATATGGGATTCCCAAGGGCACTTCGGGCTGGCCTTTGATCGGGGAAACCTTCGACTTTATATCATCCAGTTACACTTCCAAACCCGTCAGCTTCATGACCAAACGGAGAGCCCTGTAAGTCCTGCCCTATAAAGAGATCCCTTTTTTTAATCACTTGTCTTTATTATTCAATTCTTCTTTTCACTATGTTTACGTTTCTTCACAGTATATCATTCATGAGCAATGTATAATGTATTAGATGTAGTTATGTTCTACACTGGGTTTCGTTCTTCTCTTTTGATTTTGTCTACCAATTTTATACAGTACTCCATATATGTAGTGATTTGTTATTGCTTTAAAGTAAGAGAAGTTGAAATTGTTCGTCATCATTTTCCCGGTTTTGGTTTATTTCATGCTATTGTTAGCTAGGGTGAATGGTGTGCATATCTGAGCTTATTTGGATTTTGGCTCTCCATTTTATTATGTCAAATAATCTTTAAATCTTGAGCACAATTTGGACACCACTCTGTGCGGTAATTTTGCTGTACTGTAGTAATATTTTGCTATCAAATGACTAGAGGTTCATAGCATGATGCTTTACCTATTATGATGCTGTGGGCTGATTCTTTTGGCTTCTCGGGCGTTGGATTAGGTATGGCGATGTCTTCCGAACGCACATCTTAGGGAAGCCGCTAATAATATCCACTGATCCAGAAGTGAATAGACTGATTCTGCTGAACCATGGAAATATTTTTGTACCATCTTATCCGAAGTCTGTTCATGAACTCTTTGGAGAAACATCGATGCTTGAAATGAATGGGCCGACGCACAAGAGAGTGCATGGCATTCTCGGAAGTTTCCTAAAATCAGCACCGTACAAGGCTCGGATCACCAGACATATTGAGAAGGCTGTGCAAAACACCCTATCTAGTTGGGCAGGCAAAGATTGCCCTGTTTATGTTCAAGTTGAAGCCAAGAAGGTCTGTCATTTAGTAACTTTACATTATATATTCTTGAATTTCTTCAATTGATAAATAGTATGCTCCAATTACTTGAATTTGAACCTTTTTCCACATTATATGGCAGCTTTCCTTTGAAATCCTGGTCAGATCGCTGCTTGGTGTTGAACCTGGTGAAGAGATGGACTATCTAAAGACAGAATTTGAGGAAGTTGTGAAAGGGATAGTTAGCCTACCAATTAACCTTCCCGGAACACAATTGCATAAATCTATGCAGGTACATCAATTTTGCCTATAACAGATGTGTTATCCTGCAACATTAAAATTGGCGTTGGCCATTTTCGACAGGCAAAGAAGAGAATGATGCAGAGGCTGAACAAAATTATCAAGGAGAAAAAAGCAGCCATGGAGAAAACACAAGCAGGGTTTCCAAATGACGTGCTTGATTTGCTGCTACGCGATGGTGCAGAATTAGAGGAATCGATGCAACGCAGGCTGGGGGATGACTTCTTCACCGGGAACATTATTGATTGTATGGTTCCTGGAGAAGAGAGCGTGCCCACATCCATGACCCTGGCAGTTAAATTTCTGAGCGACCACCCTGCTGCCTTGGCTAAGTTAGTGGTACATCCATCTGCTTTTACTGTTGTTTTCTATGGGGCAACACAAGATTATGTTCCATGTTCTAATGAAACCATGCCTGTGATTCATTATGATTTGGTTAGTTTTCTGTGTTGGCGCGAACTCAACGCTTTGTAACTCGATTGCAGGAAGAGAACATGGAATTTAAGAAGAAAAAAGAAGAGTCTGGGGAGGAATGCTCTTGGATCAGTTATTTGACATTGCCTTTCACTCAATATGTGAGAGCATCCAGTTTTCCATACCTTATAGAAATTCTTGTTGATTCTTGGTAGACTCCCTGTGATGTTTTCTTATCTTTTTTTTCTGACCAGGTTATCAGTGAAACTCTTAGGCTTACAAACATAATCAATGCAGTGTGGAGAAAACCAGTTAAGGATGTCAGAATTAAAGGTTGATTTTGCAATAATTTTTGTGAAGTTTATAAGGGCGTATACTTCCCCCAAGCCACTGATAATATTTGGGGTTTCCAGGTTACTTAATACCGAAGGGATGCAGCGTTATGGCTTCCTTAACCGCGGTACACATGGATGAGTTGAACTACAAAGATGCTTATGAATTTAATCCCTGGAGATGGGAGGTGAGGCCTAGCTTGTCCATCGATTCTTGAACATCTTCATGAGACCCTTATGAACCAACATAACTTCTACACCTTAAATCTTACATTTTGTGCTGGTATTGTTAAATTTGTGATAACAAGACACACTGCTGTTAATCCATTGCATCTTACAGGAAGTTGGAATTATTGCAAATAGCAATGTTTTTACTGCATTTGGGGGAGGACAGAGGCTATGTCTGGGTTCAGAACTCACTAGGCTTGAAGACGCGATCTTCCTTCATTATCTGGTTACAACGTACCGGTATGCAGCCACATTTCTCGATGCTAATGATCGGTGAAATACTACAATGTAGTAACAATGTTAACAAGATAAATGCAAGGAAGATTTAAAAATTGCAGACAGGGCAGTAGTAGAATGTAGTACAAGATGTCCGCCTGCAAATGCAATAATAATCCATTTCTTTAATTTGTTCTTGCAACTTGAAATTATCATTGCAGTGTAGGTAATAAGATGATTGTTCCCTTTTGGCAGATGGGCTGCTGAGAAGGATGAAATTACGTATTTTCCATTTGTGAAGATGAGGAAGAGGTTGCCCATTACAGTAACTCCCCTACATCAGTGAATTGCAGGAAGCAAAGTAGTAGCCTTGCTGCAATTCTATATGACATACACAGTCTGCTGCAGTGCTTTAAAGCTTCATTTGAACACACACAACACAACACATATTATAGTATCTTCTTTTCTAGTGTTTCGTTTCTTTTGTCGGGCGAATGAGGAATTATAAATTGGATACATGTATTGATTGCTAAGCCATACACAAGATTGGGTATTATTGTTGGTAACAAACCCATGTCCCACACCAGAAGAATAGGTAAATAAAAATTAATATGGTTCGATGTTCGATTCTCACCTGAGTTCTTATCACTTACCTTTATTTCTTTATAATTTGTGTGGCTTGGCTCTCATACCTCTTTGTCGATACTCGAGTGTCAATGTTACTATATATATATATATATATATATATATATAAAATAATTTTGTTGCCAAAAATAAATAAGGATTTAACTTTAATAAAGTTTGACATAGTACATTAAAGAAATACAAGTTGTGGGGATAATGAGTATTAGTATTATTAAGTTATGTAAAATAATAAATAATTCTTATAAAGTTGATATCTTTAACAACAAAGTTTATGTGGAACTAATGACTAATTTTAAAAAATATTTTTTAATTGAAATTTTCTAAAATTCATGTTTTTGAAAATAAATAATTGTAACTATTAAGTTTATTACTATTTAAAATCAAATATTTGGTTATTCAAATTAAACTACTAAATGATGAAGTATATTTTATCAAATATTTGGTTATTCAGTCAGCTTTCCTTCCGGGACGGGGAACGGTGGATAATGCAGTTCTTCTGCAGAAGTTGGTGTATACGGTGGCCAGGGCTGGTCAGCCCTCGAGGGCGATCATAGCTAAAATAGACTTGGAAAAGGCCTATGACCATGTGCACTGGTCCTTTTCTGGAGGAGTGTCTACTCCAAATGGGTTTGTCAGGCTCCCTCCGAACTATTATTATGTCTTGTGTGGCGTCCCCGACTTTCACTATTTTATGGAATGGGGAACCCTTAGAGCCATTCCAACCGCAAAGAGGGCTACGACAAGGAGACCCCTGTCTCCCTATTTGTTTAATATCGTTATGGAGAGGTTGTCTGTTGCAATCGATCATGAAGTTCGCCTGGGTAATGGGGGGAAAGGTATTTCTCATTTATTGTTTGCCGATGATTTGATTCTCGGCACTCTGGGCAATGGTTCGAGCATACAATGTCTGGCAGATACTCTTCGGCGATTTGCCATTCGATCTGGGTTTAATGTTAACTTCGCAAAATCTAGAGCCTTTGCTTCTCTTGGTCTGTCTCAAGAGGTGAAGAATTTGTTTGTCCAAGCCACTGCCATTTCCTTCAAGGATAGGTTGGGGACATATCTTGGCTTCCCCATCCACCATGGCCGTGTGTCTGCTGCTCACTATGCTTATCTACTCGAGAAAATGGATACGAGGTTAACTTGCTGGGCCATGAGATTACTGAATAAAGCGGGTCGTGTCACTCTTGCTCGACATGTTCTCTCTGCCATACCTACCTATTGTACGCAAGTGGGATGGTTACCAGCGGCGGTTTGTACTAAGATAGACCAACGGGTCTGTAACTTTGTTTGGAAGAATAGGCTAGGAAAGGGCCTCCACCTTGTCTCTTGGGAACGTATGGTGTTGTCCAAGTCGAAGGGTGGGTTAGGATTTCGAAAAGCTCGGCATTCCAATATCTCGCTCCTTGGGAAACTGGTGGGGGATTTGGTGGCTGAAAGTCCTAAGATCTGGGTGAAGGAGCTGTTGATCAAATACTGCCCGAATGGGATAATGGGTGCCAACTTGCGTACAGGGGGTTCTTATACCTGGCGTAGGATTCATAAGGCCTTTGGTTAGTTAGCTGGCGGCTTTTCATTCCAAGTTGGAAATGGTCAGTGTTCGTTCTGGTTCTCTCCTTGGCTTCATAATCGCTCTTTGGGGCCGCAAGTTGATTTTGTGGAGACGACGGATCTGGATGTGAGAGTCTTGGATGCTATTCAGCATCATCATTGGAATTTGGCAGGTCTATATACAATCCTTCCTGCTTCTATCCGTGATAGCATCTTGGAACAGCCTCCCCCTATTCTTCATCCAGCATGTAAAAATGGTTGAGATGGAGGTTCACTACTGATGGGTGTTATACCGCCAGATCAGGATATGCTTTCGTCCTCAGTTCCCTGTCGGATATGGATGGGTGGTCTTGGATGTGGGTGTCTGAACTGCCGGAGAAGGTTGGTATGTTTATGTGGTTATTATCTCATGCTGCTATCCCATGTAATGAGCTTCGCCATCACAGGCACATGGCTGATTCCCTTTTATGTAGCATTTGTGGCACCGAGATTGAGGATTGGCCTCATTGTCTCTTTCGCTGCACCTGGGCATCTTTTGTCTGGAGTTCCCTTGGCATCCAGGTACCATCGGATCTCGACTTTATTCCCAGACAGGATATCCGAATGTGGCTGAAAGGAATGTACAAATATTATGGCAGCACTTTCGTTGCTGGATTATGGTTCGTTTGGTGTGAGCGAAATTCGAGGATTTTCAATGGTAAGGAGGCTCCTATTCAATCCATTGTACGAAGTGTTACTTATTTTGGTGACCTGCTGGATGGCCGGCTGTCTCGGCCAAGGCGTGATCACCTGCATCCTACACTAGTCTGTTGGAACATGGGACAATGGAATGGTGTCTTTGTGCATACGGATGGATCATACTTGGCCAATCGAGGCAGGGCAGGCTTTGGGGCTGTTCTCAGGGACTGTTCTGGCGCATGGTTGGGGGGTGTCTCGGGCTATTTGGGAGATGTCTCAGTGGTGACAGCAGAAATCTGTGGTATCCTACATGGTTTGAGGTTGGCTCGGGAGAAGGGAATTCTTGATATCCTATGTTGCTCTGATTCCCAGGCAGCGCTCCAGCTCCTCCGTGTTCCCCCTGCTCCATTGCACCCGTTGGCTCCGCAGCTCCATTGTATTGATGAGATTCGAAGGGAATTCCATAGTTGTCGCTTTGAACATCGATTGAGGGAGGGTAATGCTATGGCCGATTGTTTAGCCAAGTTGGGAGCTGATGATGAACAATTCTTCACAACATGGGCCTTTCCACAAGACCCCTTGGTGCCGCTGCTAGCTGCAGATGCGGCAGGGACTTGGTTCCCTCGCCAGTAGCTAGCTCTAGATCCTGTGTTTAGCTTTCTTTTTACTTTGCTTTTTCTTTTCTTTTTTTCCTAGCCTTTACTGGCTGTTTCGCAAAAAAAAAAAAAAAAAAAAAAGCCAAAATGAAAAGCGTTTCTTCTCACTTCTCAAGCATGAAATGTCAAGTAAAATAATTGACTCACCAAAAAATTTCTAATGTAGTAAATTCAAATAAGCGAATGTGTGAGATTCAAGTCAAGACGCAGAAGAATATGATTAGCCTTAAAAATAGGAATGGGAATGGGTCGATCCAACATAACCCAAGACCCGCCCGAATTTTATTTTGGGATCCAATACCTGATCCGAGTTCTTTAATATTGGACTGAAAACCTGGGGATCGTTCTCCGACTTTCTATTATTGAGACTGACTTGGAAGTACATCCTAAAAGCATCTCCAACCCAACGCAAATACATTAAAAATTGAGTGATTTTAGTCCAATAAAATTGTAAACGCAAACAAAATCTGTTTTTCCCTATTTACAACAACTCAAACTCAAACTTGAATTTGTATTGTTCATAACACTAAAACTATTTTTTTGGATTTTAATAGTAAAAAAGAAAATATTTTATAATAATATTCTTTTGGAATTGAGTTTAGTGTTTTTGTTTAGAGATAAAATAGTATTTGATTTGACATTTAGTCTAATTTTAGTTCGAGTTTAGTGTTCTCGTTTGGAAATTGTCTAACCCAGAAACAACATATTTACATATAATATTAAAAATTACTATATTTATATGATATGATATAAGTACTATTTTATTATGTAGGATTAATCATATATAGAATATATTTAAGAGAAAATTATTTATTAGTGTTTTTTTATACTTTTCATTTGTTAAGTATTTTTTCTATAAACATTGATACTTATGGTTTTTAAAATTTTAATTGTGATTTAGGATTATTAAGTAAATTTTTTATTTTACTATATTCAATATATGAATTCTAATTTATCTTTTTCCAGCTTTTGAAATTTTTTATCATTAGATAAATTTAAATTTTACCTTAAATTTTTAAAACCTTAGGATTATTTTTTTAGAATAAAATGTCTTAAAAATATATATTTTTTGAATTTATGATTTTTTGTGTGTGTGTGTAAATGTGAAAAAAATCTCATTATAGAAACTATTTAGTGAGTACTTATTTATTTTGTTAATTAAATTTAAATTGTTGATTATATATTATGAATAACAACATTGCCTGTCGCGGGTAAAAATACTAGTGCATAATAACAAGTAAAGCATTAATTCGTGTGTTTATGAATCTTACAAATTAATTAATATAATACAGTATAAAAATATCTTAATTAAACATAAAATATTTCCACAGATATGCATATTACTAGTATTTTTTTACACATTACATAAGGAGTACAAGTTTTTAAATTTAAAATTAAATGGAAAAAAGTTATTTTGATATCAAATCATAAAATCCTACAAAAAAAATCTTATGCGTTTAAGAGAATATGAGAGCATAACCGTATCTTTACTAATTTTAAAATTCTACAAAAATTAGAGTCGTATTAGAAATGTAGTACCATAAACCATAGTTGTTAAGATCCCTCTTAGGATCTTACCATTTTAGGATCACACATCTGTAAAATAATCTGATCCTTAAAATTAGTATGATCTGAATTTGGATAAGATCCCGATCCTAATCGTAGAATGTTATGCTTCTACGATCTTACTATCATACCCTCTTAAACGCATAAATTTTTTATAGGCTTTTATGATTTGAGATCAAAATAATTTTTTTAATTTTAAACTAGATCCGAATCATTGTTAACTAGTCCAGAACAAGTAATCCCATTTTTTTCATCAGGTCGGGTAGAGACCAAAGATCTAATTTTAAACTTAGAGCATATTGAGATTTGGAGTCAAATTCAGGCTGATGAGTGGACGAGGAGACATGACTTTCAGATTCAGAAGAGCAACGAGAAGTCGAGAAGAGGTAAAAATAAGAATGAAATGCAGAGATTCAAAGGGACAGAGCCACGACAGGATTCGATGGTTGATTTTAAACCCTACTGAAAATTGTACGCTGCTGCAGAGTGTCATTGGGGGAAGAAAATTGGGGATGGTGGGCACCACTAAAACTTTTCAGTACTAATCCAAACCCTGGCCATTGGTCTCCCACTTTGTCATTTTACTACTAGTTGTATTTCTCTTTTGCTCAAAACTTTTCGAAATTCATCACTTTCTCCTCCTTTTGCCTTCCCATTTCCATACCAAAGACAAAAAGAATCAATACTCACTCCATCCCCAAACCTCTCTCGCTTTCTCCCTGACTGTACTCTCCCTCTCTCTAGGACTGCAGACAAGTAACAGCACGTGTGCAGTGTATAGCTCTCTCACTCCATAATCATTCACCCTAGTGCTTGCACCTCCCCCAAAATCCCACTCACTTCACTTTCTCTTTTATTATTACAGTACACCCCAGTAGTATTTGTTTCCTTCCCTTTTCTTCCAAATACACTCGAGGCCTTTATACATACACTTTTGCATTCACTCCCTAGGCAACAGAGTAAGAATAGAAGATGGACTGGTTGCTGGGTTCGGAAAGGTGGGTTCTTGTGGCGTCTTTGGTATCGGTTTTGAGTGTTTGTATTGTGTGGGTGATGAAAAGGGTGGGGAAGGATGGAGGACAAGAATTCGGCATTCCTAGGGGCACATCTGGCTGGCCTTTGATAGGTGAATCCTTGGAGTTCATAGCAAGTCTTTGTTCCTCCAATCCTGTCAGCTTCATGGAAAAGCGCAGATCCCTGTAAGAAATCTTGTGCCTCTGTATTTCACTCTTTTAACACATATGATACCGCTAATTAGGTACATGAAAAATCTCGTCTTTTCGAATCCCGCTTGATTGACAGTTACTGAATTTTAGATTCTGCCGTGCTGTTTGTGTTTTTTTCCTTTCGATTTTGTATCCAAGTTGACACACACATATGTACAGTGATCGGTGATTAACTGATTATTGATTGATTAAGTATGATATTGGCTACTAAGTAAGAGGAATTGAAGAAAGAGCGTTGAAACATGGAAGGTGGGAGCAATAAAGGTTTGGTTGGCAGCATTGCATATGGAACAAGGCCATCCAAGTCTATATGGTCCTCGGTACCCATTTTTAGATGTTTTTTGTATTGAGAGAAATACAAAAAGAATCCGTTGTGTTTTTAGCTCTGCATAAGTAGACGATGATTGTCACAGGGCCCTCCTCCCCACTGATTTGTACTAATTGAAATTTATGTGCTGCCTTTTGTCTAATCCTAAATGATAAATACATAAATTAACTAAAATTTGATAGGGGAAAACCATTGATCATTGATTTGATTTGGTATTCTCTCCCTTGAAAATATAATTGTTCATCAACATTTAATCTGCAATGCTACAAATTGTCCATCTCCCGTTTTTGGTTTATTTAACGTTAACTACATAAACCTTTGCTTATAAGAATAGATTTTGCACTCCACTCATATTATGACAAAGCTTTAAACCTTGAACACACCTTTGCGGTAATCTTATTGTATTGTAATTTCAGGTATGGTAATATCTTTAGAACACACATCTTGGGGAAGTCGATAATAATGTCCACTGATCCAGAAGCGAATAAACAGATTCTTCTGAACCATGGAAATGCTTTCAAACCTTCTTATCCAAAGTCCATCCAAGAAATCTTTGGAGAAGCCTCATTGCTGGAATTGAGTGGGCCTCCCCACAAGAGAATGCATGGCCTTGTCGGAAGTTTCCTAAAGTCACCACCGTACAAGGTTCAAATCACCAGGCATATTGAGAAGGCTGTTGAAGCCTCCCTATCTACGTGGGTGGAAAGAAATGGCCCAGTTTATGTTCAAGTTGAAGCCAAAAAGGTCCCTCATTTAATTAATCTGCATTTTATGTTAGGGTGTATGTGTTTCAATTACTAGAAATTTAAAATTTTTCCCATATTATATGGCAGATTGCCTTTGAAATTCTAGTCAGATCACTATTCAGCATTGGTCCAGGTGAAGAGATGAACTATCTAAAGAGAGAATTCGAGGAAATCATGAAAGGATTAATTTGTTTACCGATTAAGCTCCCTGGAACACAATTGTATAAATCTTTGCAGGTACATTGGTTTCTCCTATGAAACAGTTATCATAAACTTGAAAGTCTTTTCAACTTTATAGTGATCATTGTCCTCTTTGACAGGCAAAGAAGAGATTGATACAGAGGCTGAACAAAATTATAAATGAGAAAAAAACAGCCATGAAAAAAACCCAAGAACTAGAATTGTCGAATGATGTGCTTGATTTACTACTACGTGATGGTACTGAATTAGAGGAAATGATGCAACAGAAGCTCACGGATGATTTTTTCAGTGAGAACGTTTTTGGATTAATGATTCCGGGAGAAGAGAGTGTGCCAACATCCATGACCCTGGCAGTTAAATTTCTAAGTGACCATCCCGCTGCCTTAGCCCAGTTACTGGTATGTATGTCTACTTGTAACAGTTGTTAAAACAATACATGGATTTCGTCAAATTCATTTTTTTGGTACCCAGCCACCAACTTTCCGAATATGCTAAGTAGAATCCGTCCTCCTTTTGTTTTTTGTGTGGTTTCCCATGGTACTTTGAGCTATGATTTATTATATGTTCAATGCATAGTTATATGTCAAACTATTTATCATTGATTTTTGCCTCAGGTGTAGTACTCCAGAATTCAATATTCAGGACACCATAGCATATTCCATATGTTGTAGTAGCCAAATGTGTCATTATTATCTTCAATTACATTAAGTCTTCTCTTTATGATTTAAACTATTATGTCCAAAATGAACTGTTCAGATCCCATACGTTCTGTGGACCAATGGGGTCAACCTCAATCTATAATTGTAGGAGTCATGACATTTCTAGTCATTTCATCATTTATTGCTGAGCAGATGTCTTCACATGGGAGATGGCATCATGTGCCACCCACTTGTTTCACGAATAATGCAAGTGTGCAAAATTTCTGGTAACTGCATGACGTTGCATTGTATGTTTAGTTACATGGCTAATTAGATTATGTTTTCTTTGTATATCTTGTAATTATGTGAGGTTTAAATATATCTTTTTATGATGCAGTTTATTCTACTGCTGTTACTAAAGAAAAATACTATGTAGCTTTGCAAAATTTAATCATCCCAAAGAATTATTCCATAGATTCATCTTTTGTCTGGTTGGATAAAGCTACTATTTCTGCACTTTTTCACCTTTCACAACAAATAAATTGCTACTCAATTTTGATTTGGATTCTTTTTCTTTGCTGCTTTGCAATTTGGAACAATGGCAGGAAGAGAACATGGAACTTAAGAAAAGAAAGGAACAGTCTAATGAAGAATACTCCTGGGCTGATTATTTGACATTGCCTTTCATCCAAAATGTGAGCACATGTTTTTCCTCGACTAATCCAGAAACGTGGACATGTTTGTCAAGCAACTATCTGTACCTTGTAGGAAATCCAGTTGATTTATTTATCTATCTTTACTGACCAGGTTATCAGCGAAACTCTTAGGCTTTCGAACATCGTCAATGCAGTGTGGAGAAAAGCTGTCAAGGATGTCAAAATTAAAGGTTAATTTGAATTTGTTTATGCAAGGTTCATCAGGGCATACACTGTTCAAGTGATTGATAAAATTTGTGTTTTCCAGGCTACTTAATACCGAAAGGATGGAATGTTATGGCTTGCTTTAGTTCAGTACACATGGATGAAGCAAATTACAAAAATGCTTATGAATTTAATCCCTGGAGATGGAAGGTGAAACCTTGTCTACTGATACATGATCATCCTCATGATGAGTAACCCAGTAGATATTTATCTTATTTTATTTTATTGTGCGTATACATAGGCGGATGCACTTAGTGACATACGGTGGCACGTGAAACCACTCAAATTGATAAAATTGATATTTTAAGCTAAATTTTTTTAAGATTTAACTTAATTTTGTTTTGTGCAACCACTGAATTTTTGTGGTGATACCACTAATCAATTATAACTTAGTTTTTTCAATAGTTTTTATATTTTGACTACCATCCTTAATTTTAACATAGTTTTCATCACTTTTGTGATACCACTGAAAAAAAAAAAATTCCCCGCAGCGTATATACTGTACAATGTCATCTACATCTGACATTTTTCTAGTACTCTAAGCATTAATGGCTACTAATAAATATTGTGCGATTTGTGCTGGTATTTGAACATTACAGCTCAAATTTCCTCTAAGAAATAAATAAGTGTACATTTGAAGCATTTCATTTATTCTGATGGGACCCTTGACACCACCTTGTTATTTGTATTGTAGTCATTCTGGGAATTATCATTTTAACTCCAATGCACTGTTACTGAGTTCTTAGTAATGTTTTTGCATTGCATCTTACAGGAAATTGGTGTTATTGCAAATAGCAATGTTTTTACAGCGTTTGGCGGCGGACAGAGGCTATGTCCTGGTTCAGAACTCACAAGGCTTGAGGATGCCATATTCCTTCATTATCTAGTCACAACTTACCGGTACGCAGCCTCATTTCTTGGCATTAATGGTTGATGAAATGAAATTGAGTAATTCCAAGACATAGAACCAAGAAGTAACATCAAAATCACATAGTATATCGGATTCAATAAAATTCATATCCTCATTCCTGCAACTTGATATTGTTACCACAGTGGTAATAACTAGATGTAGGTAAAGATGTTTCTTGGCTTTTGCAGATGGACTGCTGAGAAGGATGAAATTACATACTTCCCTACGGTGAGAATGAAGAAGAAGTTGCCCATCACTGTTGTGCCCCTAGAGCAATGAATTACGGGCAGCAACAGTTTTCAGGCCTTCTATTTAACTGCATCTGGTTTACCATTTAATATTTTCAGTTTATAATTTCTTTCGAAAACACAGGCGTGCGCGTACACACACACACACACACATCTATATATATATACATATATTTATTTCAGTTAATGGAAAATATGATTGACAAGCCATGTACAACATGGGGTTCTTTCTACTAAGCTGCATTATGAAGTTAGTCCCTCTGTCACTGTCTAATACTTCTATAATTGAGGAAGAGAGGCCAGTTCAGTTCTCTCCCAAATATAAGATCTATTCTTCGATCTTCCTTGGTGTCAATTATACATTGAAAATGAAGTTGGATAAGGGTGATTGGTAACCACTTGTCCACAGGCATTATTAGGGTACAAGGTGGTGGTCCAGTCCAATGCTTGTACATTGCTATCCCAGCAATAATGCCTGCGGCTGATTTCTTGAATGATTGTTTGTTTCAATATAAAACTAGGTGCAGGATAACCTTGGTTTCTTTTGCCTCTTTGACAATGCCTTTTGGGATAAATCAATAGTTTACTTGCACGTAAATTGGATTGGATAATTTGAGAGCTTTTCTTATGAAAACCTTATAGTTCTCATCTTGTTCCTAGTTTGGATGGGGGACAAATGAGCGAGCAAAATATGAGTCAGCAAAATTGATTATGCTAGGATATGTATTATCCATTTGTAATATACACATAGGACAGACATACTGATCAGCCATGAAATGTCAATACTACTACATCTGGCCCATGGCTACAATCCTTTGCTCATCCCTGCATTGAATCTAGACCTTTTTGAAATTGAATGATGAACTAGGAAAACAGGCCTGGTTAAGTGGTGTTTCTGCTCAACCTATGATGGCCTTGTCTCGTCTCTGATTCATCTAGCACAGGGATAAAACAATGCCATGAAACTTGAAATATTCGAGGATAGACTTGTTTTCAGTTGAGTTTGAATTGTTGAAAAAGAGAGTTATGTACCTATGTAGGCGCTACTATGTGCAAACAAGAGATAGTGAATTGGTTTGATTCGACATGGGGCTAATTTTAAGTTCTGTAGGCAGACAAGGTACGAGGTTTAGAAGGCAGGTTATGTGTCCGACGAGCCTTAAAACAAAGGATTACGAGGTTGTATCTACAACCTTCCATAGATTCCGCCCAAATCTGCATTTGTTGGCTGTGACCCTGTGGACGTTGGGTTTACGACACAATATTATCAATGGAAGGTTAGCGTGTACTGTAGTATTTGGTATTTTGTGATGGGACGGTTATTTTTCCATCTGAATTTAAATCTCCATTGTTGAAATACTATTTTTTATTTCAGTTGACGCTCAAGTATGGTGGCTTTGGTGCATACACCTACACATGCATACTTTATGTATGTGATGAGAGATATGTTTCATGTGATGGAAGAATATTTTATGGGTGTGTGATGAGAGATATTATTTCTGTAATAGATGAATAGGTGATGCGAGGATGTTCTGATAGGAGAAATGTCATATGTGATGTCTGCAGATGCATACTATTGAATAGGTGACAGGAGACAAGACCGTCCACAAAAAATTACGACGTAATGAAATATGGGGGATAGGAGACCCGAAAGGAATTCATAATCTAACCATAATATTTAAAGTTGGGAACCTACTCAAATCATTTTATAACATTAATTAATTGGGTTCATTTAGTACTTGGTATTTTACGTTATGTTAGGCCCCATGTTGGGCCGAGCCCAGGCTGTTAATGGAGTCCAAAACTGTGTTGTGAGTTGAGTCAGCCCTTCTTTTATCGGCCCAGGCAAGTAATAGATAGGCCAACCTATACTTTAGCGCCCAGACCAAATCAACGGCGCGGGCTCGATGGTGATGGCCATAGCCGAATACAGGTAGTAGGCCAAGCCTAATGAACCTGTTATGGTAACATATGGGCCAGAATGGGCTCGGACCTATATGAATGGGCCCCTATCAGTGTCCAACTTGATGTAACATGTGGGCCGGTCCAGAAAAGCCCATAATAGACTGGACTGGTATGGGCTTTGGCCTACATGGATGGGCCCGTATCACTGTACAACTTGATGTAACTCCAATATTAAGGGCCTATAGTATATTGCTGTCAAGGTCACATGTACGGGTGTCAATTTGGACACGAACCCGACCGACATGAAAAATTTCAGGTTTGAGTTTAGTCATTTTGGATTTTTTCCAAAAGTTGACCAGAAACTCGACCTGAAATATTATTCCACATGCTCAGCCTCATACGAACACGACCCGAAATCTTAAATTTTGTCCATTTTTGCTATAACCCGAGAAAAACGAACCCGACCGACACGAAAAATTTCAAGTTTGGGTTTAGTCATTATGAATTTTTTCCCAAATCAGATTGACTCAAAACCCAACCTAAAATATTATAGAACATGATTAACCCGACACGAACCCGAAATCTGAAATTAACACCCTAGTCACAAGTCCCCCATGTTCAAAACCTACTCATTTAAACCATTTTTGGTGTTTTATTTATTTATTTTCCACAGATGGCAATTTGCAGGGACGTTTTTCTCTAGATTTTCTGGGAAAGAGAGGGAAAAGGGAGGAAATTTTGAATGCTGCTTCGGCGAAAACCTTCCCCGGCCACTCTCTTCGACCCCACATTTGGCCAGCAAATTCTTCGCTGGTGCCTTGGGACGAAGTTCAGCCGTGGCTACGGCGATTTGCGCCGGAAAACCGGTGCCGGTAAGGATGGGGATGAAGGTGGAAAGCAATTACGCTTGTTCAAGAGCAGAGGGCAGCATCTTCTGACTAATCATCGAGTGCTTGACTCCATTGTCCGGAAATCCAACATAAGACCTGATGATACTGTTCTGGAAATAGGACCCGGCACGGGGAATCTCACTCTAAAGCTCCTTGAAGCTGCCAAGCGAGTTGTGGCCATTGAAATCGACAGTCGGATGGTCGAGATTCTGCGTGAACGTGCCGCTGAGAGAGGGTTCCTTGACCGCCTGAACGTGAGGTTTTTGAATGCCTAATTTATGCACTTAGGTTGTTTGATGAAATGCCCGAAGGAAATTCCATATACAATGACCGATGAAGTTGTTGAAATTGGGAATCTTGCTTAACTTGATTTATGTTTCCGGATGATCCAACCAATTAAGATGATTTTATTGCTGATTGTTTTTCAGGTTATCAATGGTGATGCTTTGAAGGCTAATTTTCCGGAATTCGATCTGGTTGTAGCCAATATTCCGTATGGTATATCATCACCTCTATTAGCTAAATTGGTGTATGGAGTGAAGGCAAATCCATTTAGGAGTGCGACGCTGCTGCTGCAAAAGGAGTTTGCTAGGAGGCTATTGGCAAAGCCCGGTGACTCTGAATTCAATAGACTAGCTGTGAATGTGAAGCTAGTGGCGGATGTGGAATTCATAATGGATGTGAGCAAGAGGGATTTTGTACCATGTCCCAAAGTCGATTCCTCCGTTGTCAAAGTTTATCCTAAAAGTGAGATCCCAGATGTGGACATGCATGAGTGGTGGGCATTTTCAAGGACTTGTTTCAGCAAGAAGAACAAGACACTCGGTGCAACGTTCAAGCAAAAGAGGAAGTTAATGGAGCTGATGAAATTGTCTGGAGGAGGCAGTATCTATGAAGATTGTAATTTCAACACTTCAGTTTATGGCAGCAATAGTGGAGAGGATGAAGAGGGTGTGAGTGACAGAGGGAACTCAGGCTCATCTTTGGGATCTGGTTCTGAAATTGCTGCATTCAAGGGGAAAATTTTAAGCATTTTAGAATGTAGTGGATATTCGGATAAAAGGCCATCCAAACTGTCGAACGACGATCTTCTGCAGCTGCTTTCTCTGTTCAATGAAGCTGGGATATATTTTCATGATCAAGCAAAGGCAAATGATGTATGTGCTGCTGCTTTTGTTGATTGTGATGATATGATGTAAAGAGTACTCCCTGTTTATTCAAATCTCTAGTGTAGTGGCTGGTTCCTCAAAAGTGCTCAATAACAATACAAGTCCATTCACTTAAAAGAAGGATCATGTTTTGTGGTGTTTTTTTTTTTTTTTTTTTTTTTTGTTCCTGGGGAGGAAGGATAGGTATTATTTCTTGATTGGTTAACTAATTAACTTCTGGGTGGCGTGCTCCAAAATTTGTAAATGGTTGTGTAACTTATTGTCTTGTACTGTAGTCTATAGTGTTTGTTAGAACTGTCAAAGAAATGTAATGGCGGCAACCAAAGCCCAGTCTGTGCTTGTACCCCTAATGTTGTGGTTAAAAGGCACCCCAAAATGTTCTGATCCGACAACATTTCCAGGTATAATCGAACCAAATAAAGGATGAACAAATCTTATTGTCGAGGGGAGGGAGTTGGAAGGGACCCCTCTTACTCAAGGAAGAAGACATTTCAGAGAGGTTCAAGAGGACTGACTCCATTCTGCAGTTTTGTAGTACCTCTGCCTCTCAAACCAATTTTCACCAGCTTCATCTCATTGCTGTGGGGAGTGACACTGATGGGCAGCTCCTCCTTCCTGATTTTCACCATTTCAAGTAAATAATTTCATCCTTCTCAGTAGTCCATCTGCAAAAGCGAAGAAACCTCATATTACTTGTCCCTACTTATCACTTGCTGTGGTAACAGTTTCGGGTTACTTGCCTCATGTTGCCTCTACTTTTCACTCCCATATATAATACCACATCCTTTCATTAGCAACCCAGAAAGCACGAATGTATCAACTAGGGAATGGTATCCGCATCGCCAAATCTTGCAATAAAGATGTTCTAAAATTAGCCTAACCTTCAACGCGGACAGCTTTTGCAGGCTCCCTCCACACTGCATTGATTATTTGATTACATTTGTAAGCCTATGAATTTGGTGGATAACCTGATCAGGGAAGATAGAATCATAGCAAGTCATTCTGTTAAGAACCAAGCAATTGTAAACCAGAAACGCGTGAAAAGTAGTGCCATGCATCAATTTATGTTCTGTTGGACTTTATTGCAATGATTTTGAGTTACAGCAACTTGATGTTACCTTCTTTCCTATGTGAGAAACCCCGGGAAGTTTATATGAATCAGCCCAAGGGTTTTGCAAAGCTTGCTCATGGACACTGCAAAATTGGAGAAATTGCTTTATGCTCTAAAGCAAACACCGCCATAGTTATACAAATGATTCCAAGAACATCATTTTGAGGGAGTCGCTTGACTTAAAGTTTAAACATAGATATACAAGTTAAAATGAGCCAGTAGGATCTTGTTAGATTCGTCTCGTCGTGTAGTTTGTAAATATCGAAATTTTAGAATTTTTACTTATATCGAATTTGAGTTATTAGTAGTTTGAAATGTGCATTGGACTGCATGAAAGGAGGCAGGAATTATTAACGGACCAATTTAGATTTTTGGAAGAAAAAAGGGACTGATTTGGCAAAACATATGTAATTAGGACATAATTACTAATTAGTGGGCGGCGGACCGATTGGGACATAATTAGTATATATAGCGAACTAATTGGGCAAAAAAAGGATGGATTTGACTTCTTTGTAAAAAAAAAAAAAAAAAAAGAGGACTATTGTTTCATTTTTTTCCCGGTAAACAAAGCATATTTAAGATCTAGTTTGATAATTGCATGTTTGTTTAGAAAATTGGCAAAGCAAGTGTATACTTATTACTCTATGTAGAGGACATATTGATCATGTTTTGTAACATCTCTTTCATCAAGGTGCTAAAAGGTTAGTTAAGTAATGCGTTTGATATGGAGTTTGGCGCGATGAAACAAAGTTGATTTGGCGATGCTGGTCCTTTTGCTGAAGAAGCATGTCGCAAACGTTTTAGAGTGGTCGTCTAGCATGAAGAATGCTTAATTTATGTGGTGAGCATGCCATATTCGAGTGCAGTTGGTGTATGTGATGATGTCTACTCGGTTAATATGGAGTCATGCTCCATATCATACACGAGATGTAAATGACTTCATGGATTCAGACTATGCTTGGATAGTAAAAGGTATTCCCTTTATCTTAATAGACATGTTATGTTTTACTTGAATACGCAGTCTGATGCACTTCTTTAACGGTTCATATATTAAAATATGTACAAGTAAAAAATATGCAAAATATATATACTAAAACTATAAGATTGGACGGATCTAACAAAACCCAACTTGATTATCTTTTTTAAATATATACTTGTCATGAAATTGAGACAATGTTCAACAAGAAACAGTGTTGAAAAGTCAAATAAAAAGTCAAACAAGATAAGTATAGTAGGAAGGAAAGAGTATTTGTGAAGCTACATCCACTCACTATGTGGTAGTACCAATTGTTGAAAAGCCTCATTTAAGGTAATTATTACTACTACGTCGACGACTAAAGCAGGGCTCCCTGCCAAGTGCCTTGTTTTTGATATGTTTCCCCCAACAACTCGATGATCAACGGTGGCATTGATGTTGAAACTTGGGGCAAGGTCTGGGGATGTACTATTAATCCATGTTTGTACTTTGTAGGGACCGGCAACGGATGGGGGTGAACGGAATCTGATGACGTGATATTGGGAAATGGAACAGCAGATTAACCATAAACTGAATGGAATCTAAGGGTCAATTAAAGACGTTTCAAATGAAGAGCAAGGTAAATAAATGGTAGTAATAGATAACATAGTACACCCAAATCCTTAAGAGTGCTCTTACACAAACAGTCAGTCACCCACTCAGTGTTCAACATTGCCTTCTCCCCTGCAAGTGCAACCCACTTTTCTCATCACAAGATCAATGAGGTTTCCTGGGACTTCTCTATTTTGGTACCAAAACCAAAAAGAGATTATTCCTCGAGTCTTTACCCGGTGCAAGAGAAATGTCGGGATTAGGATTAATAGGCAATACTGGGTGTTTTGCACAGGCCACAGGCTGGTATTAATTCTGGATGGATGACACGAGAAACCCTTTCAAAGAAGATGCTGCACATGCTCGTGCTGAACATCAGTGTTTCCTTCATCCACTCTGGTGCAACTCTTTCAAATGACCCCAATGATACAACTCTGTATAGCATTTCTGCTTCACCATGTGAGTTAGTTGTCCATGTCAGACTGAATGAATAACCTGCAATTAAAGAATCAATATTTTACCAAGCAGAATTACCAAACATCTTATACTAAGAAGAGTCGCAGTATATCCTCAACAGTAGTATCCGGCAACAACAAATAAATGAACGCAAGCAAAATAATATTGCCAAGCACTTCAGTCGAGAAATTATTGGGTCAAAAAGCTCATGCATTTGTGCCCATTGGCAGATAACAGTCATCAGCGTTGATGCCAGGTTCGGTCAAAGCGAGGGGTAGTTTTCAAGCAAAGTATGAACAGAAGAATGAAATGAAGCCATAAAATATCAGCAGATATTACCACTTGATTGATGATGCACCAGCACCCCAAGTTCATTACTTTGAGCTTTGACAGAGACTTTCATGCCAACTACAAGCTCAACAAGATGTTGAAACACACAGCTGACAGAACAAGTGTCCCTTGTACTATCACCATCTACCAAGAAAAGAAAAACAGCGAGTTAAAATACACAGTGAACCACAATAGGGTCAGCAATGTAATTTCTTCTGACACTTACCCGAGCTATAAATCTTTCTTTGACAGCAGACAGGCTGAACCACAATATCAAAAGTCAGTAACCAAAATTAAAATTATACTTCACTGGATGAAAAACACATTCTTAAGATACCTGCTGGATACTAGGGGCATCAACACATGGAGCAGCTCTTCCATCAGCAGTATGCACAGATTTGTGCTTTTTTGGTGATGCTTCTATTGGAGCCTCTTCATTTAGATTTTCTAGTTCCCACCCAACTTTCTCACGAGTAACATGGTGTGCAGATTTGTTATGCTCAAGATTTTGGAGTCTTGCAATTTCTTCCAAGTGCTCTTTATCTACATCATTGTGGAAAATAAACCAGTGAACTTCCGGTAAGTAAAGCCTGTGTTTAAAAAATAGCTATGTAAAAATATACAGGCAATGTTTTTTTTAACCAATAAGGCATTTTCTTGAAGAGGGTTCGAATGGACTCTAGAATACCGCCTATTACTGGTTTATGAAATACAGTCATCCGAATTCTTATTGGAACAATCTAAATTGAGCATTTCTCAATCCAAAAGCTGAAGGGTTTTGGAATAATTATAAATATAATTTCAACTAAAATGATTATCAATCGAATTCAATACCATAGGTGTGACCTACACATTTCATAAAGGAAAAAAGAAGATGAAGCAACAAATCAATATGCAAAGGAGTCAAATGTGTAGAACAGCAAAAGCATGCACACATATGGTTGTATTTTTATTATACTCCTACAAACATTCAACATTCATATAATATGAGTGCTCGTCTGCTCGACTATAGGTTACATGATAAAAAAAATTTATACACCAACAAAACTCAAACTAGATTGCTAGCAATCATTGACAAAATCCTTCTTTATCGCTCAAAACTATCAACATGCACAGTGCCATATAGTTAGGGTGTACCTAAAATAGCCCAGGCATGTACTGCAACATTTTCCCTTGATAAAATCCATAAGTTATCCCGAAAATACAGCTTTGGTGATAATTAAAACCCATAATATGATACACACGACATTAACAAGCCCCGCTTTCTTCGGCTTAAGTTGATCAACGAAGATGCAAGGTAAACATGCCTCTAACATTGGGCATTAAAGATATTTTCCATAAATTTATAGCTGATAAGAGATTACTTCCTTACTCTTCTGCTGTTCTTCCATGAAAAGCTTTTGAAGATGACTATGCTCATCATTAGAAGATCTGGAACAAACAATTTGTGTGATTCACTTTTTAAGACAAAAATAAGCATTAGATACTAATGGACTACACAATTTGTAAACGCTCATGCCTGATAGAGGCCAATTCGCCTTGCAATTTATCAACTTCACTACTTAGCTTTTCATTCTCAGTTTTCAAGTATTGGATCATCTCATCTGCAGCTGTATAAGATATAGAACAATCAGTAGCATTCATCATGCCGCATTAACAATTGTTAAGCCAGCTATCCAAGTACAGACATGCATATCTATCCCCTTGGTGACAAATTATTTAACACAACAATTCATGCATTTCTTAGAGTGCATTTCAATTAAATATGCAAAATTTATTATGCCATCAATGTATATTAGGGAAGTCGTGCAAATGGCATCAAGTTGCGTCACATATAGAATGACAAGTGAAAATGTAGGTAGTAAATTATTTGGATTTGAAAATGCACAAGCCAACAACACATAAAGTACAGCAAACTCATCTATGACTTCAGAAACTTTGAAATCAAATTCTTTTTTTCAACTTTAGTCCCACAAAATCATATTACTGTTCAAGTCGAAAGTAAAGAGATGTATATAAATTATGTATGAAACAGTCTATCCACTTTCAGAAAAAGGTTGGAACTACCATGGTATGCTTGAAATAGTGTAATGGGATCACAGACGAGAAAAATATCAAACAAGTTATCTAAACAATATATCAAAAGTGGGACATGTTAACATGAATACGAATTGCAAATTAATGAACTACAAAGAAGAGATAAATATGAATTGTCATCACATCACAATGCAAATTAAGGAATTTTATCCTTTTACTTCCACAAGTGAATGTTCAAAACAGAAATTCAGACAAGCTCTTGAAAGGAAAAGGTGTGTGATGTACAATACCAGCTGCAAAATTCAAGAATTTGGCCTCTTGATCACGGTTCAGTTCATCATGCCGAGTCTCTCTTTCTTTCTGCAAGGTAAAAAAACGAAATAAACTTCAATCTAAGAACTGTAAACGTGAGTGCACACATACTAAATGATATATTCCATGTCAATGGAACAAGAACCTTGAGTGTGGTGTATTTGCTGTAGAGCTTAGCATAAAGTGCCTCCATCTATATCTATAACCAAGGGGCAAAATTAGAGTTGGTAATAATTCAATTGCACAAATTCTTTACCTAGAATTTAGCAAATAAAGCATAACAAAAGCAATGAATTAATATACATTCTGACATTCACATGAGAAAACCGTATTGCGAGGCAAGAACATTGTAAAACTAGTGGAGGACTGTTGGAGCTACGTCCGGAAATAACAAAAGCGCAAATGCTCGTAATTTCCAAACAATTTAGAAAAAATAAAAAATAAAAATAACAGCAAGAGCAAAATAATAGTAGAAGGTAGAAAGCAGGAAATACGAATGTAGTTGTTACGCCGGCTGTGGCGGTCATCCTAGGCCGCCACAGAACTTTCCTTCGACTCGCCACTCGGAGAAATGGCGTCGGCGTCGGGTCGCACAGCGAGTAAGCGACAGAATCGCGCATCGCAACTCCACAGAAGTCGGACCAACGCGAAAGGAACATCCTACGCAGAGAATAATTTTTTTAAGGAAAAAAAGAAATCCTCTAAACTCAAGCCCTAACCTGCTCTGCGCCGACCGCAGCTGTACCTCCACGCACCGGCTCTGCCTCCGCCTCTGCCACCGGTGTCCTGGTGGCCCTGGTAGGTGGTCTTCCTAATTGCTTTCTTCAGTTTCTTCTTGTTCGTGTGTCTGCGTTTGGGTGCCTGCTCTCTCTGCCCTCTCCACTTCCCGCCTCCCCTATCTGATTTCCGTCTCTTTCTTCTTTTTTGAAAAAAATGCCTCCGTATGCTTTCTTCCGTGCTTTTTATCAGTAAGCTTTTTAATTAGAAGATTAACAGTTTGACTTTGCCCCTTCATTATGTAATTTAAGTATTTAACCATCTATATATAGGTGTGTTATGTGAGAGTAAAAAATTATACTCCCTGGGTTTTTTAACTGTTGCATTTTTATTTTTGTTATTGTTTATTGTAGCACTTTGATTTCGAATATTATCATGAAGTATAAGTTATGTAAAAAAAAAATAGCATATAATCAAGTGAGATTTTTTTGAATTCGTCTCGACTTGTAATTTTCAAAAATTAAATTTTGTATCGATCTTGAGTTATTAATAATTTAAAATGTGAATTGAACAACATGCAAATTAAATATCTAACACTTTAAAAAATAGAGAACCTATAATCCACTAAATGTTTGCATAGTTTTAGAATGGAGTATTAAAATTTTATTTACCTGAGCATTATGAGCACTCTGATAGTTTAAGCAAATTTCTCAAGTTCGAGGGATTAGTCTTGGCCTCAACTAGGCTTGAGGATACCCGGTTATTCAAAAAAATATATATTAAATTTTTATAATTTTATTGAGTTAATTATTTAGTAAATACTATTAATTGAGTAAATTTGATTCGACTTTTTAACACAGTTACATAAATAAAACATAGTCAAGTGAGATCTTGTTAGATTCATCTGTAGTTTTATAATATTAAAAAATTTTATAATTTTTTTATTTTATAAAATTTGAAATATTACTCTTTAAAAATGTATATTGGATTGTGTGGAAACAATGAATGTTAAAATTTTTTAAATACGGAGAAAGTATACAACTATTTTTTGGGGTTATTATTTATTTTTATCGCTAAACTATTTCAAAGTATCAATTTTATATTCTTAAACTTTTTTCTTTAAAAAAAGTACACCTCAACTATTAAAACTTTCCATTGAGCTTCAACAATGCAAGACTGAAATACTAGAATTCCCAAGATTCTCCTAGACTGAAATACTAGACTGAAATACTGAAATACGTATGTATATCCTCTGTTGGTAATAATTGATGGTTCCCCGTTAGATTCTCCCTCATACAATGTTGTTGTACTAAAGATTAGTTGGGGTTTCTGGTAGAGTCTCATGATCAGATCCTAATGAACAAAAGAATCTTATGTTTAGGGTCCTTATTAAAATTATGGTGCACATTTCTAGAATGTTCATGAAATGTAAATATAATTAGAGAAAATTCTAGATATTAGCATGTGATTAAAATAGAATATATAGAATAGTCTAGAGAATGAATGCCCTAGAATGATCCATCAAACTCCATTGGTTAGTATAAATAGATGGAGCATTGTAGGATTTTGTAATAACAACAACAACAACAACAAGATCACCATCAAACCATTCAACCAATACAAGTTCCTTTCCAAAAGTTCTATTTCCAACATCCTTCCAAACCTTCCTTTAACATTCTAACATATACTTCCCACACTAACTACCCATCACAAACCTTATACACACACATAAACACTATATTCCCATATCCTAAAAACCATCAGTGGTATCAGAGCCACGTTCGAGATTATCGTGCGTTACCATGGCCGACACATTCCGCTCAACTATTCCAATTCCAGTTTTCCGTGGTGAAAACTACGATTTCTGGGCAATCAAAATGAAGACATATTTTTATGCTCAAGGTTTGTGGGATATTGTTAATGATGGATATACTATGCCTGACAATATCTCCACACTCTCTGAGAAACAAAAGGAGAAATTAAAGCAGATCCAAAAGAAGGATTCTCAAGCACTTCTTGCTCTACAGATGAACTTGGTAGACGAGTACTTTCCAAGGATCATGGGAGCAAAAACATCTAAAGAAGCGTGGAATAAGTTGAAGGAGGAGTTTCAAGGTGGTGAAAAGGTACGCTCCACTAAACTTCAAACTTTAAGGAGTAAGTGTGAAAACTTGAAGATGTCAGATTCTGAGACTGCTCAAGAGTATTATGCTAGAGTTAATGAAATAGTAACTCAACTACGAGCCTATGGGGAAGACATCCCTGACAACAAAATTGTTGCTAAAATTCTAATCACTTGCACAGAAAAATATGATCCCATAATAGCTGCTATTGAAGAATCTAAGGACATAAATAAATTAAGTGCTACAGAGTTAATGGGATCATTAGAGGCTCATGAGAAAAGATTAGAAAGGCGTTATGAAAAAGACATAGATAGTGCCTTTCAATCTAAAGTTAATATGCAGTCTCAGAAAACAAAAGAGAATAATAAGTTCTCTCCTTGTAGTATTTGTAAAAGAACAAATCATTTGGAGAAAGATTGTTGGTTTAAGGATAAACCACAAAAACAAAATTATAATAAATTTGGACGAGGAGGAAAAATTAAAGGATTTAATCGAAGACACCATGTTAATTTCTCTCAAAACACAGAATCTGAGGATTATTTGTTTTATGTCTGCCAAGCTGCAACTACTAAGGATAAAGATACATGGTATTTGGATAGTGGTTGTAGTAATCACATGACTAAAAATGAGAGTTGTAATACCCGAGAATTTTCCAACATAAAATAAATAAATAAATCAAATAAATAAATAAATAAATATAATAAAAATGATAAATGGATAAAGAATCATAAAAGATGAGAAATGGAATTTCAATTTAAAAGAAAACAAAATTCCGAGAACCCGGGAAGCCGAAGGCAATTTAATTGAATAAATGGTTACACGGGGACCCGACATCGATGGACTCAATAACTCGAGTCCAAACATAAATTTAGGTCCGAATAAAATTAGGATAGGAAATCGGAGCCCGAATATACCCCGGGAATCGGAGTTCGGGAGCATAGAGGGATAGAAACCCGAAAGAGAGGCGGAAGAGCACGACGGATCGCACGACCCGCCCGGACCGAAGTCCAGGCGAGAGTCGCGCGGTGGCCGCGCGGTGAAGAGGGAAGACCGCGCCACGACCGCGCCACTTGACAGATTCGCCCGTTGCGTGAATCTCTCGCCCGAACGCGGATTTTTCGACTTTCGGTTGAACGTCTCTCGACCCAAGACCCTTGGGGTCAGATTTTCGACGCCCTAGGTCTTGTTTATCTATAAATAAGACCTCCTAAGAGCTCCGAATACATTTGAAACCCTACGAAATCTTTCTATACGTCGAAACCCTAATCCCGGAGTCGTCGGAGGCACAACACCGAGAGAAGGGACTGACTTGGACGAATTTGGGATCTTCTATTGCCTTGGTAAGATCCGATCTATTCCTCTATACATTCTTGATTCGAAAACAAATCCTAACCTCATCCTTTTTCTATTCTAAACCCCCGATCCGAATCGAGAGCGAAGAACCCGACAAACGGAGAGGATAAACGGAGGACGGGAAGCCACGCCTCCGAATCGACGATCCCGGACGCTCAACAATCTGTAAGTTAATGCTTACACGGTTTTGGGAGTAGTTAAAATATTTGAATCTAGAAACTTAATCAAATCTTTCGTAAATCTGTCAACATGTGATTTCTAACGGCGCAACAGTTTTGTCTAATTTTTCCGAACCTTTAAACGACCTCAAACGGGAAAACTTAAAACACAAAAAACGTTCCTAAGACTCTGATCTAGGTTGTGTAAAAATTTCATAATTTTTCGTCGTGTTTTGATATCCGAAACTGATCGTAAACGAGCCTGCTTTAGATTTAGATCTTGAAACGATGATAGATTCTTTATTCGAACTTGTTGGTGATTTCTACCTTAGATCTAGACCGATCTAGGCTTGGCGTTGAACATAAGAGTTGTAGATCTATACGTTATGAATACCTCCGTAAAATTTCAGAATTTTTCATGATGATTTGATATATGAAATCCACTCCGAACCGAACTGGTTTTAAATCGAATCTTGAAACTGGACAGAACAGAGGTGCGAACTTGTTGACGTTTTTGACTATGGTTCTAGGCCGAATTAGATCTTTAGCCGAACATGAAAGTTGTAGATAATTGTCTTAAGATGATCTCTGTAAAATTTCATTAAATTTGGAGTTGAATTGCTATGGTAGAATTCGAAATCTTTAAACTGAGTTATATGAAATTCGGACAGAACAGTACTTCTGTGAAAATTAGTGTTTTTGACCTGTTTAGGTATCTCGGATTGAAAAAGTTAAAACACGAAAGTTGTAGATCTCGACGTTTTGGAGTCAGTCCTGAAGTTTTGGAATTTTTGAAATTAAATCTGATTTTTTACGAATTTTAGAGTAAACTGTGATTTACCGAACGAAATTTTGAAATCTTGTTGAAACGGTGGAATTAGCCTTTGAGGTTGAAACGAATAGAAATACTTTGACATACGATACATGAAACGAGAAGATTAAAATATTGCGGGTTATGACTAAGCTAGATACTGTCAATGTTCTCTGCGGCTTGGGACATAAGAGCCCAAGTGTATGTCTAGGTTGACGTAAGAGCCCTAGCGAAACAGTGATCGTATGGCTAGCGGACGGATTAACTCTAATTAGAAGATCGACCATGATACCTGTGGACATAAGAGCCCAGGCATAAGGCTGGCGGACATAAGAGCCCTAGCGGTGGTGATCTCTAAAAGATATGAACCGAGAAGTTTATGAGAATTCCAAACCTAAATCCGCATTAAATTGTGTTTTTAAATTATGGCAACTTATTTAATTACGTTGGAAGCTATATTGATGATCTTATGAATCCCTATTTCTAAATTATGCGATTACATGAATTATTAAGCACATGTTTTCATTAAATTTAAATAAAGGCTTTGAAACCTCATAATCTTGTATGTGTTAACTTACTCAGCACGTAGTGCTGACCAAAACCGTTTTTTTTTCCAGCCGAAGAATATGCATCATCATATGCATTCATGTGAATTTTGGGGAAATGCTTTATTTGTAAATGATACGTTAGACTAGAAATTGCATGAACGGGCCTGTTTAACCCGTATTCTGGTCGTGTTGGCTATATTTAAATTCCGCTGCATTATACTTATGTAAATATTCTTTTCCGCTGCAACTTTAATGTACTATTTTTAAATTATATATAAACGGGCTGTTTGAATGTTTAAATTCTGAAAAACCATAGCCTTGCATCTCTTTAGCAAGCTCGGAGAAACCGTGTCTTGCTAGGGAGGTGTGGCGGTGACATCCCGACCTGGGTGACCAAAAACCGGGGTGTTACAAGAGTATCTTTTGTGAACTTCAAAAGATAAATACAAAAGTTAAACTAGGAAATGGTGACTATATAGAGGCAACTGGTAAAGGAACCATTGCCATAGATACCAATAAAGGAAAAAGGTACATAAGTGAAGTCCTTCTAGTCCCCACAATAGATCAAAACCTACTAAGTGTGGGACAAATGATAGAAAAAAGGATATTCCTGACATTTTGAGGGAAATACTTGCACAATTTATGACAAGAAAGATAAATCCCTCATAATCACTAAAGTCCAAATGAGCGACAATAGATGCTTCCCAATCCAATGAAGATATGCAAACAATGTTGCCATGAAAGCTCAATTGGACGACACTTGGCTATGGCATAAAAGGTTTGGGCATTTCAATCTACAAGGATTGAAACTCCTAAACCAGAAAAACATGATGCGTGATTTTCCTCCGATCAAAGAGCTAAATGGAGTTTGTGAAGGGTGCATGCTCGGGAAACAACACCGGCTACCATTCCCATCTGGGAGATCTTGGAGAGCTAAGAAGCCTCTGGACTCGTGCACACCGATATATGTGGTCCAATGCACACCCCATCTCATGACAAAAATAGGTACTTCATCCTATTTATTAATGATTTTACTAGAATGACATGGGTCTACTTTCTACGAGAAAAATCCCAGGTGTTCCATATTTTCAAAAAATTCAAGATCTATGTCGAAAACCAAAGCGGTTATAAAATCAAAACTATCCGGAGTGATCGAGGGAAAGAATACACCTCCAATCAATTCACAAAATTCTGTGAAGATGAAGGCATGGAGCACCAACTCACAGTCGGATATGCCCCAGAACAAAATGGTGTGTCTGAAAGAAAGAATAGAATCGTGATGGAGACCGCAAGATCTATGCTGACAGAGAAAGGTCTTCCAAAAACCTTCTGGGCGGAGGCCGTGAGTACTGCAGTCTATCTCCTCAACAGATGTCCAACTAAAGCTGTACAAGACAAGACACCAGTTGAAGCATTGAGCGGACGGAAACCATCTGCGAAGCATCTTCGAGTCTTTGGATGTATCTGCTATGTCCATATCCCAAAAGAGAAGAGGAGCAAGCTCGACGAGAAGACAGAGAAAGGAATTTTTCTGGGCTATAGCACTCAATCAAAAGATTATAGAGTGTATAGCTTGGAAAATAAAAAGCTCATCATTAGTCGAGACGTGATGTTCGATGAAGATACTGCTTACAACTGGGAGACAAACCAAATAGAGAAAAAGAATATCTGCCTACCAGCACCAGTCCAACAACAATCAGATGATGGCAGCCCACAGAACGCACGAAGACAAGTTGTAGAAAAAGATCCTATCACATCTCCAGAATCCATCCCAAGAAAATTCAGATCTCTGACGGAAGTTTATCAGAGATGCAATTTTACAACTATGGAGCCAAACAACTTTGAAGAAGCTTCCAGAGAGGATGTTTGGATAAAAGCAATGGAGGAAGAGATACATATGATTGAAAAGAACGAAACATGGGAGCTGGCAGATCTTCCCAAAGTAAAGAAGCCATTGGAGTTAAGTGGGTCTACAAGACAAAACTCAACCCAGACGGTTCAATACAAAAACATAAGGCAAGGCTTGTCGCTAAAGGATATGCACAACAATATGGAGTAGACTACAATGAGACCTTCGCTCCAGTAGCTCGACTCGAAACAATACGAGCACTTATTGCACTAGCAGCAAAGAAAAAGTGGAAGATATATCAGCTCGACGTGAAATCAGCATTCCTTAATGGATATCTTAATGAAGAGATCTATGTGGAGCAGCCTCAAGGCTTCGTGGTAGAAGGGCATGAAGATAAAGTCCTCCGACTAAAGAAAGAGTTATATGGACTAAAGCAGGCGCCACGAGCTTGGTATAGCAGAATTGATGACTACTTCACTGAGCCTGGATTCAGGAGGAGTATGAGTGAGCCAACACTATACATCAAGACTCGAGGTACGGATGAAAAACTCATTGTCTCTTTATATGTTGACGATCTTATATTCACAGGAAACAATGAGACAATGATTGGGGAATTTAAAGAAGACATGATGAAAAAGTTCGAGATGACTGATCTAGGCTTGATGCAATATTTTCTCGGCATCGAGATAGATCAAAGAGATTATGGTATCTTCATCTCTCAAAAGAAGTATGCTGAGAGCTTACTAAAGAAGTTTAAAATGGAGGGTTGCAAGGCCGTAGCAACTCCACTTGACAATAATAAGGCGTTATAAAAGGAAGTTGGCTCACCAAAAGCAGATAACTCAAAATTCCAAAGCTTAATCGGAAGCCTACTCTACCTGACGGCAACTCGGCCAGACATAATGTATGCAACCAGCTTTCTATCAAGGTTCATGCAAGAACCAACTCAAATTCACTATGGAGCAGCCAAGCGAGTACTCCGATATCTTCAAGGAACTAAGACATTCGGCATCTGGCTACGCATTTACAATCGGTTCAGGAATATTTTCTTGGGCATCTAAAAAGCAAGCAACGGTTGCTCAATCATCAGCCGAAGCAGAGTACATAGCAGCAACAATGACTACAAGCCAAGCAATTTGGTTGAAGAGAATACTTGAAGATATGGGAGAGCGACAATATGAACCTACAAAAATTTACTGCGACAGCAAGTCTGCAATAGCCATGACGAAAAATCCAGTGTTCCACAACAGAACAACACATATCAAGATCAAATATCACTTCATCAGAGAAGCAGAAGCAAACAAAGAAATTGAGCTGGAGCATTGCAAGACAGAAGACCAACTTGCAGATATATTTACAAAAGCACTACCACGAGGCAAGTTCGAGACTTTACGAGAACTCATTGGAGTTATAGAAATATGCACCAAGGAGGAGTATTAAAATTATGGTGCACATTTCTAGAATGTTCATGAAATGTAAACATAATTAGAGAAAACTCTAGATATTAGCATGTGATTAAAATAGCATATGATAGAATAGTCTAGAGAATGAATGCCCTAGAATGATCCATCAAGCTCCATTGGTTAGTATAAATAGATGGAGCATTGTAGGATTTTGTAATAACAACAACAACAACAAGATCACCACCAAACCATTCAAGCAATACAAGTTCCTTTCCAAAAGTTCTATTTCCAACATCCTTCCGAACCTTCCTTTAACATTCAAACATATACTTCCCACACTAACTACCCATCACAAACCTTATACACACACATAAACACTATATTCCTATATCCTAAAAACCATCAGTCCTATTGCAAAAGAAACTGAATCGTTCATAATTGGATTGACAAAGTTAAAATGGCATTTATCAAACAAGCAATTGCATTCTTGATACCCAATCACTTTGAAAAGAACAACAACAATATCACAGATAATCTACACCAGAAAAATTTTCAAGAATGAAACAAAAGATCCATCAATTGTTCTTAAAGACAAAAGAAAGACTAAATAAAAATTTTCTTATCCTCAACTAAGAAAATACAACGTGCAGGCCGTATCGGAGCTCGACGCCGCTGATGGACGAGCACAGGCTGAAGGCGTCGGACGGTCAGGATCGGAATCTGCCTCTGTGAGAAATACGTGCAAAATTGGGTGTAATTTTATTTATTTATTTATTTTGGTTGAAAAGCCTATACAGGCTAAAACAAGGGGAATGGCAAATTGGGCGGTAGCCACAGTTGACAATTGACAGTCAGAAATGGTGATCATCAAAATCCCTCCAACTGCGGAAGTCGTCGAGCGCGGCAGCACGACGACGATGACGACGTAGTTTCTGGAACCAATTGACCCTCAATCGCCGCAGGTTTAAGTACGACGAGTGAGCACATGTTAAGTACTATATTATACTACTGTGGTTATTGTAGATTATCACTAAAGAATAATCCAATCATATGGGCTTTCAATTCTTGCATTGTGGTATACAGTATTTAAATGCAGCAGTATTTCTATCCGAGTCAGCCATGTTTGTTGCGACAGTCATTCAAAGTCACTTTCTTTTTCCCCTCTTATCTTATATGCCATCTGCTACAGCTGATAACACTTCTGATTTCTGAAAGAAATAAATAAGCAGTTTTATGCATTCACCTGAGTAGCTTGTGCTTGTACCACCAGCTGCATGCATTCGAACCTTACCTTTTTACTTAGCAAGTTTTAAAATTTACAGGGTTCGTAATATAGGTTGGGTTAGAATGGATTTAACTGAATTGGGGTAGGGGGTGGGTCGTTTGATGTAATGACAACTTTTCTGCTCTGTTGAATTTGTTGGTGATGATGCCAATTCAAACTGTTTTAAGGTATCCTTCATATACCATTCTATGCCTAGACTTCATTACACGATATTTGAAATTGAATATTTGTAATGTGCATCAATCAAAAAGTTCGTTGGATGATGCTTTTGTGTAACTTTTTGAATGGCCAATCTTTTTGCAGCCATGCGGAGCTCTTGGACAATGCAGTGGATGAGGTAATCACTTTTTATGTTGTTATCCATTTTTATCATTTGATTCATTTTTTAATTATCCAAAGACCGCTCCTGTCTATCATTTTCTTTATCAAAGTAAAGAAGTTTTCTCTTTTGGGAATTCTGAACTTCTTGTTATGAAAGAAATGATAAGCAACAAAAACAGCCACACAAAACAAGAAATTTCGTTGGTTGGGGCACTAGAAAGCTAGGATTTTCACTAATTTTGAGAGACTAAAGTAAAATTATACAAAGTGCACCAAGCGGGTGTAAGTGGGGTTTGAAACCCCAAACCCAAAACTGGGAATTGGCCCAAGATACAAAACCATGTACCTGTATGTTACGCGACTTTGATTGTAATATATTGAAATCCTGAAAACCATGATCCTTTTTGCCAGATGGTAATGGATTTAAAATTGAGTACCATGCGGCTGGGAGCTGATGCGATTCCTTTTAGTCGTTCAACTCAATCAGAGTATTCTTTTTCTCTCTCTATTGGCCTATTGGTTTTTAGTTATGACCTTCAAAATATCTTTCTATCGAGAAACTCAATAGGGTCTGATGGAACGGAGACTTGTGCATCATGGGTTGTGTAAGACATATTTGAAGCAGGAAAAAGGTCAGTATAACTTCAACAGATTTTGGAGATTTTTTTCTTTGAATGTACTCGGCATGCGATGTCTCATTGCTCATTTTGCTACACTCTGTGGTTAATTATGCCATTGCAACATATTTTTTTCTTTTTCAACATGTTTCTAAATTGCCTCAATTTGCGGTATCTGCAGTCGAGCAACACAAAATGTTGGTCTTCTATCATACACATTTTTGCGACGGACAAGACAAGATGATGTGATTGTTCCAAATGTAGACCTTTGATTCTTAACGATTAAGTTTTCTTAATTTCTGATCAGACCTTCCCGACTCTTGACATCAGGAGGTTTTAATTGCCGGCCTTTTTGGATAGACTTCATTGTTCTTATGTATTGAGATGATAATGCAGATTAATTTTGATGTCTCGGATCACCGGGCAAAGCCTATAATCTATTCCTCTATGGATGATTGGTCCAGTAACTTGAAAACCATTCTTGAACAGATATGTGAAGAGAATATCCAGCTTTTCCTGAGGTATTGCAAGACAGTGTGTTTGTATGGTTTATGTATTCTTTAAAGTCCTCGTTATTCTTCATTAGTGGTTGAAGAACTCCATCCACGGAATAAATGGCGATTTATGTCTTCATAACGTCACTGGTACAAAAGGAAGAACCTATTTTCCTTGGAAAATAGTAATTGCTAGTTTGAGATAGACTAGGGTCGCTCTATTTTTCCCCAAAAGTGGGTGAGAAGTTTCCAATTTTTTTTTTTTTTTGTGTTAAAGTGACAAACTGCCATGGATCTCTTGGTTACTAACTTGTTTAAGGAAGATAAAGAAATGATTAAGCGGAAGATTAAGAAGATGATAGATGGAAGAAGATGTACTCAAATGGAAAATGAACGGATAAGGAAGCAAAACCGCAACAAGAATCGTCGGGGGAAGCAACCAAGATGTTCGAAACCTTAATCTCAACCCAATCCTTCCACTCAAGCCTCGGTTTGATAATCACGATGGATGCTTCGGTCCAAGATGATGAATGTTTCCCAACAAACATACAAAGAGTGTGTGAGGGTGTGTTCTCACAGTGATCTTTGAGAGAAAATATCAAGTTATGATTTCATTCAAAGCAAAGATGTTTACAAATGAAGGGGGAGGACATATTTATAGGCCAACCCCTTAGAAAACAAAAGAAAAAGAAAAATACATCAAAATAGGGTCTGATGCGGTTTATGGCAAAGTGATGCGGTTTATACCGCATTGACGCGGTATAGACCGCATCGGTACACACAGACCGCATCAAGAGGACAAAAGGCCCTAACTATTATAAAGAGGAGGTGATGCGGTTTATAGGGGCGATGTGGTATACGCCGCATCGGACAAATGCGGAAATGGACCGCATCGAATACTTATAATAACACTAATAATAATAAGAGTGAACTGATGCGGAATAGACGAGGCGGTCTAAGGTATACCGCATCGAGTGAAACCGCATCGAGTTGGGACTTGGGACAATATGCAGGGGCAATGCGGAATGGCGACCGCATTGAGGTCGATGTGGTTTATACCGCATCGCTCAGTTCGCACCACTCCTCGTGCCTTAGTCAAATTCGCACGCCCTTATTTCTATGCTATTACAAATATTATGTCCGACCATCTCCGACTTGTCCGAAAATTGTCCGGCGTCCGGCGGTGGCTCCGGCCGACCTCCGGCCAACTTTCCGGGGAGCTCCATTTTGTCCTCCGGTGATGCTCCGGTGCTCCGGTAACTTCTCCGGCGACTCTGATGGCTTAATTCTTCAAAATTGGGGATTCCATCATGGAATCCCCCTCAGGCCTCTTTGAGCTGGATCGGAATCAATGCTTTCAGATTGCTACCTTATTCTCTGTTGATTTCTTCTGTGAATTCTGCAGTCTTGAGAAGGGTTGCAATCTGGTCTGTGAACTTTCGGGTCCTGGTCCTGGAGCATGGTCCCGATGGAATAATTAATGTTGTAGATTTGGCTCCCACGCCATCCCTCCCCCTTGAAAAGGTTGAGCCATCAGTCGAATAAGCTCTTCCCCATCTTCCCCGTAGAGGACGAGATCTGCAACATTAAACGTGGCATTAATTCCATACTCAGGAGGCAGTTCCAACCCGTATGCATTGTCGTTGATCTTTTCCAGCACTCTGAATGGACCATCCCCCCGTGGGGAAAGTTTGTCACGCCTTTTCAGTGGAAATCTCTCTTCCCTCATGTGGAGCCACACCCAATCCCCGGGCTTCAACAACAGCTTCTTGCGTCCTCTGTTGGCATATTTTGTGTATGTCTCTGTGGTCTTCTTGAGGCTTTCTTGGACGTTCCGATGAAGCTCCTGTATAGCCCGAGCCCTGTCCCTGCCATTAACAATAAAATGCTCATTGCGGGGTAATGGCAACAAATCAACAGGGGTCAGTGGGTTGAAACCATAAACAATTTCGAACGGTGACATGTTCGTGGCACTGTGGACGTGTCTATTGTATGCAAACTCAATGTAGGGTAGACACTCGTCCCAGCTCTTATAGCTTGAAGCAGTAATAATCCGCAGTAGATTACCCAACACTCTGTTGACGGCTTCAGTTTGCCCGTTTGTTTGAGGGTGATAGGCTGTGGAGAACAATAGCTTCGTGCCAATCTCATGCCACAGAGATTTCCAGAAATAGCTGACAAATTTTGTGTCTCTATCCGACACAATTGTCTTTGGAATCCCATGAAGACGCACCACTTCCTTGAAAAATAATTTGGCGATGTGGTGGGCGTGATTGGTCTTCGTGCAAGGGATTAAATGAGCCATCTTGCTGAAGCGATCTACCACTACAAATATCAAATCTTTGTTCCGAGCAGTCCGTGGTAGTCCTAGCACGAAGTCCATCGATAGATCGATCCATGGTTCCTCGGGAATTGGTAGAGGCATGTACAACCCATGTGGTTTCGAAGTGGATTTCGCCTTCAGACAGACGATGCACTTGGCTATCAGATCATCCACTTCCTTCCTCATTCCCGGCCAGTAAAAACGCTCGCTTAAAATACCAAAAGTGGCATTTCTCCCGAAATGTCCCATAAGGTCCCTGTTGTGAACTTCTTTGATCAGTAACTCTCGAACGGATCCCTTAAGAATGCACAGCCGGTTCTTGAAATACAGAAATCCATCAAGTCTGGAAAACTCCTTGAACCCGTGCCTTTCAATTTCTGCCCAAAAACTCTGGAAGTCAGGATCAGTGGCATATTGATCCTTAATATGCTCAAAGCCAATTAAATGAGTCGTGGCAATGGCCACCAAGGCTGTCCGTCGGGATAGGGCATCAGCAACAATATTTTCCTTTTCCTTTTTGTACTTGAGTACATAAGGGAAAGTTTCGATAAACCCGCTCCAGCGTGCGTGCCTTTTCCCTAGTTGACCCTGGTTCCAAATATGCTTGAGGGTCTCGTGGTCCGAATGGGTGATGAACTCACGACCCCGAAAATAGTGTTGCCACGTCTTTAATGCTTGAACAACAACGTAGAGTTCTTTGTCATAAGTTGAATAGTTCAACTGAGCTCTAGAGAACTTTTCGTTGTGGTATGCCACTGGCTTCCCATTCTGTGACAAAACTGCTCCCATGCCGGTGCCCGATGCATCGCATTCTACCTCGAATGGTAGGTCAAAATCTGGTAGGGCCAATAACGGTGCATGGGTCAGCTTGGATTTCAGTTCTTCAAATCTCTTTTGCTTAAAAATAAATGATAAACAGTTGGCACAACCCTTGTATTTGATATCGCGATCATACAACCACGGTCGGCCTAGCAGTATGTGACAAGCAGTCATTGGAATGACGTCACAGATAATGCTCTCAGAATAGGACCCGATCTTGATAGGAATTTTAGCTCTCCGGTTGACTTTCAGGTCGCTATTATCATTCATCCAGTGGAGGTGGTAGGGACTCGGATGTTCTTCGGTAGGGATGCCTAACCTGCGAACAACATAAGCACTCACAGCATTAGTGCAACTCCCATTGTCAACAATTACAGAAGCAACATTTCCCTTTAAATCACAATGACAGTAAAATAAATTCTCCCTTTGTTCGTCAGCGCGAGGTTTTTCTTCGGATCGTTCAGCACTGAGAGTTCGTATGGCCACCAGATTGGTCAACTTGCGATCCTCTTCGAAAGTTTCCTCGGCAGCGTAGAATTCTTCACTGTCATCGGAGTCCTCATTCTCTTCTCTGTCAGCCTGTTCCGGTTGTTCATCATCAGAGTCTATTATTCTCCAAGATCCGTCTTCCAAGAGTGCAGCTCTTTTAGTGAAAGGGCACTCAGGCGAGTAATGTCCCTTCCGACCACACTTGAAGCATGTGACCTCCTTCTTCCGATCCTTTTCGAATTTAGGCCTCTCGATGATCGCAGGTTTAGGACCTTCCGGACGGTAGGTCTTAAATTCCTTGGCCATTTCGAACCCTTTTGGCTTTGTTTTTTCGTCCATTGGAATGAATGTCTTTTGATTCCAAGGCTTCTGCGAACTGGATCCGGAATCGTGTATGTACTGAGGCTTATGCACTCGAGGTCGATCATCGGTCTCAAGTTTCATGGCTAACTCCACCAAGTCGGACAGATTGTCGTACAGTCGAAGTTTAGCATCCTTTCGGATCTCGACTCGGAGTGAGTCCTTTGAGAAATCTAGACTTTGTGATGCCTTCGTCTTTGACTACTCCGGCTTTCAGTAAGAGAGTCACCATTTCTTTATAAAACTCCTCTACCGACCTGTTCCCTTGAACAAGAAATACAAGCTTATCGTATAAGTCCTGTCGGTAGTGAGATGGAACAAATCTGTGCTCCATAGTCCGTGTCAGTGTGGCCCACGTTTGAATATGATCATAGCCATTCCGGTGAATGTCATGAGTCACTTTCTGCCACCATACCAACGCATAATCTTTGAAAGCACAAACGGCCACATTGACCTTTTTGATGTCTGCATAGTTATGGCAGTTGAAAATGAGCTCCATCGAATGCTTCCATTCAAGGAATTCATCCGGATTGGACGTACCCTTGAATGGGGGAATGTCGAACTTGATCCCCTTCAAGTCTCGGTCGGGCTCATCCTGACGATTATTCCTACGGAGGTTCCTGTAGACTTCCTCTTCTTCGGGATCTGATTCAAAGTCATGTTGTTGATGCCTGACTGGTCTGGGTGGAGCAGGAACTCGTGGAGGTTGGAGATTTGCAGGTGTCTGAGGCACAGGATTGTGTCGGCTAACTCGTCGTGGTCCTCGTTGCTGGGCCTCGAGCTCAGCTTCAGTATCCTCCATTTCGTGTGTTTGAACACCCTGGGGACCACTGTGGTGGCTGCGAGGAGTTCCGGATGTAGAAGGTGGAGTGGCTTGGGGAGTTTGCTTGTCAAACACTTCCTGGATTTTCAGTTCGAGACGCCTTCTGCTTGAACAGCATTGCCGTGCATGACCATGTCGTCCTTGAAGGTGTCAACCCTTTGGTTCAAATCGTCCATCCTTTGGTCCATACTGTCCATTCGCCGATCCACGTTGTCCAAACGTCCAGTCATTTTCAACAATACGTCCATCAGATCCTTGTTAGTAGGTTGTCCTGAACCTGCCATGTTAAAATACTAAACAGAAAAATTAAACAGTATCTGAAAAGAAGATGAAAATATTATGTAAAATATCAGAGGGAATTTATCTGGATCACTCGGAAATTCGCTCAGTTTGCTCACAACCCGATGGCGGAATGCTGGGTTGATTCACAACCTGGTATGAAATGTAGTCCACGGTGACCACAAACAAATGCCCAAGTGTTCAGAGAGTGAGGTCGGAAGTATGGAACGCGCAGTATACGGAACAAACGTAACTGCTCGACTCAAAGAAAAATTATAAGGCGGAATTATGTATCATGCAATGCAGACAATTATGTTCAGCACCTTATGCGAGCGATTATCACAGCAATAATGTATTTGGCCCAATATAGAAGTGTAAAATAAAACCTCTCGAAACACTCAGAATAACCCTGAATACTCAAATGACTTCTCGGGCTAGGTTTTACATGGTGCCAGTCCAATATCCACTTTATTGTAAAAATTACTCAAGTGGCTTCTTGGGCTAAGGTTTCACGTTTGTGTCAGTCCGATATTCACCTTATTGTATTCCACTCAAGAAAATAAAAATAGGAATAACATATCACAAGTGAAGGAATAAGAAAAATTTCCAACAATTAGTAAATTAAAATTCTTCAGTCGATGCGGTTTATAGGTGCGATGCGAAGTCAGACCGCATCGAGGCAATCAAACCGCATCGGAGGCTTCCTTGGTACTTGGTGCGAAATGGCATACTTTCTCTAAATCAAATGGAGAAGGTAACTATTTCAAAGTTCAAAGCTAAGTGCTCACCAAGAGCTCTAAACAGGCAGTTAAAGAGGGGGGGTTCTTCAGGCAATGGTGAGGCGATGCGGTTTAAGTGAGGCAGATTAAACAGACCGCATCGAGTTCGCAGACCGAATCGAATGTGGATACTTGGAATTTTTCTTCAATTTGGAGGTCAATGCGGTTTAGGATAAGCAATGTGGTTTAAACCGCATCGATGGACACAGACTGCATCAATTTGAATTTACCCACAAATCTTGACTTTTTTTCCTCCTTTTTCGGTAGTTGTTGGCTTGCCCACTCCTTTTGGCCGATTTTTACACACAAGCAATCTTGGGCATTAAATGCAACCCATCATTACAAAATCAAAATGCCTTATTTATGGCAAATGATTGGACACATTTAATGAGTATCCCTATTACATTAGCCTTTTGCATGCAACAACAACTCCTACCAAATCCTCTCAATATCCTACCTATTACAATCTTGGTAAGAACAATATGGATATTGGGAAGAACAATATGATGGTTGGGATGAACACACCAAGAACAATAACCCACTGTTGTGCTCAAATATGCCTGAATAAATTGTCAAACAAAATACCATGCACACATGAACACACAAGGAGGAATGAAACAAGGGTTTAGCAAGTGAGATGGTCTCGGTGGTGAACAATAAACACAAGGGTAACAAGATCTAACACAAAACAAGAACAAGAACAAACAGTAGCAAGATAGAAGAAAAATAACAAGAACAATATTTCTAGGTTTCGGATTTTTAGGGTTTTCTGTTTTGAGAAAACAACACAAGAACACTAGCACATATATTTTTGGATTTTTGGAGATTAATAACAAGGAGAACCAAGTGAGCTCTGATACCAAATGAATTAGGATGCCATGGATCTCTCGGTTACTAACTTGTTTAAGGAAGATTAGGAAATGATTAAGCGGAAGATTAAGAAGATGATAGATGGAAGAAGATGTACTCAAATGGAAAATGAACGGATAAGGAAGCAAAACTGCAACAAGAATCGTCGGGGGAAGCAACCAAGATGTTCGAAACCTTGACCTCAACCCAATCCTTCTACTCAAGCCTCGGTTTGATAATCACGATGGATGCTTCGGTCCAAGATGATGAATGTTTCCTAACAAACATATAAATAGTGTGTGAGGGTGTGTTCTCACAGTGATCTTTGAGAGAAAATATCAAGTTATGATTTCATTCAAAGCAAAGATGTTTACAAATGAAGGGGGAGGACATATTTATAGGCCAACCCCTTAGAAAACAAAAGAAAAGAAAAATACATCAAAATAGGGTCTGATGCGGTTTATACCGCATTGATGCGGTATAGACCGCATCGGTACACACAGACCGCATCAAGAGGACAAAAGGCCCTAACTATTATAAAGAGGAGGTGATGCGGTTTATAGGGGCGATGCGGTATACGCCGCATCGGACAAATGGACCGTATCGAAGACTTATAATAACACTAATAATAATAAGAGTGAACTGATGCGGAATAGACGAGGCGGTCTAAGGTATACCGCATCGAGTGAAACCGCATCGAGTTGGGACTTGGGACAATACGCAGGGGCAATGCGGAATGGCGATGCGGTCTAAAAGACCGCATTGAGGTCGATGCAGTTTATACCGCATCGATGCAGTATATTCCGCATCGCTCAGTTCGCACCACTCCTCGTGCCTTAGCCAAATTCGCACGCCCTTATTTCTATGCTATTACAAATATTATGTCCGACCATCTCCGACTTGTCCGAAAATTGTCCGACGTCCGGCGGTGGCTCCGGCTAACTTTCAGGGGAGCTCCATTTTGTCCTCCGGTGATGCTCCGGTGCTCCGCTAACTTCTCCGACGACCTTCCGGCGACTCTCCGACGACGGTGATGGCTTAATTCTTCAAAATTGGGGATTCCATGGATGGAATCCCTCAGGCCTCTTCGAGCTGGATCGGGATCAATGCTTTCAGATTGCTACCTTCTTTTCTGTTGATTTCTTCTGTGAATTCTGCAGTCTTGAGAAGGGTTGCAATCTGGTCTGTGAACTTTCGGGTCCTAGTCCTGGAGCATGGTCCCGATGGAATAATTAATGTTGTAGATTTGGCTCCCACGCCACAAACATATAATTTCCAACCACCTGCATCATCCTAGCAATCAGTAAACAAATGATCAGTCTGTTTTGGACCAAAAATGCCCGTGTGCATTGTCTGTCCGTTTAGTAGATGCATCTGCAGCAATAATTTCCATTAAATACCAGGATTTATTAGATTGGCCATTGGATTTACCTCTTACAACTTACGTAGGTCATTGTTTCATAATGCATCTCTACTCCACCCCTTCTCAAAATAGGTGTGATCAATACAAGGAGAAGCATACAGGATTGAGGCAGAAGGTACTGAGTTCTTCAACTTTATAAATTCGTGTTAGTTTTAAGTTTGTTAAGCAGAATACATGTAGTTGCACTCTGTATATCCATTTGGTATAAAATCTTACGTGATGAAAGTAACAGATCGAGGAACTGGAGAAGGAGTGGCAGGAAACCAGGTTTAAAAGTGCTAAGCTGTCTTCTTCCATAGAAATGCAGGAAACTCAAACACCTGCTCCTCAACAATACTAGAGAATGGCATTTTCGCTGATGGTCGAATGGAGGGCAGAGGGACATTTTTGCTGATGGTATTTTTACAAGGTTTGTGCTCTTAATTGTAACCCTTCATGTTGGGGGTAATTTAAAATTCCTAGGAATTGGAATGAAGTAAAAATTTAATTATTGATAAAAAAAACGTCTTTGATTTTAATTATATGAATTAATTACCTACTTTCCTACTAATTGATACATTTTCTTTAAGATTTTAAATTATTATGGTGTAATATTAGTGTTCAATATCGTAATTATCCAGGCAAAAAAAAAAAAAAAAAACTCTGATCCTTGAGAGATTTGAATTTATCGCGCTAACAATTGGAAGAGGTTAGAACAATAGAGGCCATGCAAAATTTCATTGAGCTTAAGCACTACACAGACAACATGGAGTCGTGAAGTCAGGAAATGAAGTCAGATTTCCAACCCCAAAATTATAGAAGGGTGCAGGGTTGGGATCCTTCTAGAGAGTCCTCTTGGTTGTTGAGTTTGTTTGGAAGGTAGTAGATAGTTCATAGTTGATCATGGGACGGACTGTGGGAGCAGATTGTGAGACAAAACGAGTTTTGAAAATGACACAGCACAGTTTGCATTGTTTCCTCATCATGTCCTCTTGGTTTTGCATCACGTGCCAAAAGATTAGTAATAATATCTCAATTAAAAAAAAAAAAAAAAAAAGTATGGGATTGACACTACACATGCATGAAATGAAAACCTCAGACATCCGTCACAACACATACATATATTGATTAATGACTTGATGGCTTTTGCAGGATGTGAAGATATATCTTGTCTCTTGACCTTATGTATTTGTTGTTACATTTGCAAGTGGCATGATCTATGAATTTACTCATTCCAAGTACTTATTAATAATCCACACAATGGCACATGTTTGGTACTACTTAGTAGATAGGGTTATTGTAAATCTACTTCACACATTGTCATGAATCATGATAATCATCAATCCTAGTGTAGCCTTTACCCTTTTAACTAATAACTACTACTACTATTTACTCCAATCACTCAGAGTATGAGTTATTTTAAAGGCAAAAAGTTATCTGATTTTGTGTGCTATTACAGTGTGTGCTTGCAAGCAGGGATAGATTCAAATTTATATAGTATAATGTAGGTATTTTAATTAGTTGGATTTTCTATAGATGATTTATTTCCCCATACAGGTATTATTATTATAGTTTTATTAGGAACAAAAGTTTACACCCCATAAGATAAGATTATTATTATAGTTTTATTAGGAACATCTAAAGTAACATCACGTCGTCCTGATGCACCAATATTGAGGGTACTACATCTGGTTTGTTCATAGTACTTGTAGAAATCATATTTGAGTGTGATTCTTTGATTAGGAATTCCATGGTTCAACTTTTGTCTTGTCAAGCTTTGTGCAAACTTGAAATATTGTTCGAGTTTTATGGGATTTTCCATTTTGTTAATCCATTTATGCATCTCTTATTTTCCGAAAGATTTTATCAAATGATCTACAATAATTTAGCCTGAGATGCATGAATCATTAATTAAGTGAAAATTTTATGTCATCAAATTTACATAATAAATATATTTAATTTTTAATATTATAAACAAGTTAATAATGTATCAAATAAATCGTAAGTGGGTTGGGGACTTAACCTAGTGGTAAGTTCCCCGATTCCCAACCTATAAGTTGGGGGTTCGAATCCCCACTGGCCCCCTATCCCTCCCTTTTGTTTTCTTTATAATTTGTGTGACATGGCCTCCCACCACCCTTTCTCAGGTCTTTAATGACTCCTAAAAAAAAAAAACGTAAGTAAAATTAAGCTTTGATGCCCTATAATATATTATTAAAACACCTCATTTATCAAATCAAATTAAACTAGTAATCAATATAATGTGTGTAGCCACCAACATTAGTTGACTTGATTGGATTGGGGCTCTAGTCGTTTAAGCAAGGTTTTGAATTTGAGCCTTGTGTATGCAAAAAATTACTTTGAGAGAGGCGCCCTTAATTGCCCATACAGATCCTCGAGGAATTAGTGTTGGGTCCAGTGTGGCCTGGGGATACCCGGTAATTCACCAAAAATAAAAAATAAAAAATAGTGTGTGTAGCCACTTTATGATAAGCAAATTATTAGGGCCCTTCTAGCTACATGAATTTGTGTTTTTGAAGTTAGGACAATCACAATTTCACAACCTTAATTACAACCTCCCCATATGATTATGTCTATGTCTACATAATAATACAAACCCTAATTTCTCTCTCTCTAAAAAAATTGTTTGCATGCACAAATATAAAAACATACATACACATGTAGATATACACTAAATATCCCAATTAACTAAATGAATGATTATGGAGCCAAATAATGGTCGACATATCCATCTCCATCCCACTAATTTTCTATATTTTGCTGAGACAAGTTTTGTTTACTAGTACTAATTTTCCACTGATTTTTGTGTGTGTGTATATATGCAATAATGAAATGAAGGCTCACATGGGGAGCAATTATCCTTAATCTTTTTACACGAAGTATATATTATTCCTATATTTCACTAATCAATTCCACACTCATTATTCAACTTTTTACAATTGTAATAGTTTACAATCTAGAAACTAGAATACATAATACTATACCTCAATAAAATTATTCATGTATATATTGCATTATTTAATTTTGTTTTATTTTTGAATAAATATAGAAATTAATAAAGCCTCATGACTAGAATCCTAGTGCTTTCGTAATTGTGTTCATTACTTGTGGGGAGTTATGCATTAGTTAATTAGTTTGAATATTGAATTTTAACTTTTTAATTATTTTTCAGAATTTCCTCTTGATTGGGAATGATTGGTTGACCCGTTAAGTTGTAAACTCACTTTATTTAATCCTTAATATATTCAAAATACCATCCCTAAATAGATAAATTAAATGTAATTAAAAAAACATACATGTATTTGGGTTAACAACCCACTGAGAAAAATAGTACTACCATCCTAGGCACACATGTGAGCCTTCATTGTAAAGATTATTTAAGCAGTTAAAAATACCGTTCTTAATTGGCACACACTTTGGCTTACACATGTAGGAAAAAATGCCAAAAAAGGTGTCATAACTTTTCCTATTTTCCAATTTAGTGCCATAAGTTTGGAGTTTGCTAATTTGGTGTCATAACTTTGTTAATATTCTCTAAAATGGTCCCATCAGGCCTTAATCACCCATATTTACTAACGTGATACGAGATTAGTGTACATAATTAATTTAATTGTATTATGTAGGTGTCATGCAGGCATTGACTGAGTTTGACCTACAAATGTGGACACTTTCTGACCCTATTTTTGATTTAAAGGCGTCCTTCGCACTCTGCAAGTACGCACGCCAAATGGGCTAGAAAGTATGCACATGTGTAGATTAAACTCAGTCAATGCCTTAGTGTCACCTAAATAGCATAATTAAATTAATTATTTACATTAATCTCATGCCACATAAGCAAATGTGGGTGATTAATGACTGATGGGGACCATTTTGGAGAGTATTAGCAAAGTTATGGCACTAAATTAGAAAACTCTAAACTTATGGCACCAAATTGGAAAATAGGAAAAGTTATGGCACCATTTTGGTATTTTTTCCTACACATGTATGCTACATTTACAAAATTTCAAAATCGAGCTCTTATTTAAGCAGTTAAAATCTCATAATTATTCAAACTAATTGTTGCGTTAAATGAATTCTGGCAAATCAAAAGATTATTCTTGTAATAATAATTCTCCCAATTAGGGCACTACAGTGTCATCATGTCCATGTCCAACTAGTTCAATTATGCGTAATAGAAATTGAATCTGATGATACCAGACTATATATACTTCATTTTATTAGTACATAATACTTGGTAGTTGGTAGTTGTTCTTATTGCAGAAAAATTTATTAAAAGAAGTTTACAGACAAATGTGGTAAAGGCTAAAGAAAAGCAGTCCGGTTCCCGCTGGCAATTAATGTACTGTACATGCTAAATGGAGTCCACGCTATGAAAAGTAATGTTAGCTATATGAAAAATGATGTTGCTTGTTTTATAATATTCGTCATTTTTTCATGCGCACACATCATTTCACACAGCCATCATTTTTCATTACTCTGACATCATTTTTCTATGCGTATCCATTTGCCGGTATGTGCTGATTGACATCACACAAGCCACACCCAAACACAAGATATCAAAACTTGGAAGAGTGATTGGATATCTGCAAAATTGGTGGGATTTGATTACAAGTGTAAGAAGACTACTATATAAAATAGAATAATATAAAAATAAAAATATATGAAGGGGGTAGGATAGGAATACGAGGTCGTGTTCTTTAATTAGATCTTTTGTTGCTCGAGGAAATATTCTTTTTCTTCTTCTTGCATTATGTGAGAGGAAAGAAAAAAAAAAAAAAAAAAAAAAAAAAGGTCTATTGCCATCTATTTAAAAAATACTAACACTACATTTTAAAATAATGAAATAAAGTAGGGAGTACGAATTGTAAGGAGACTTGCTGCTGTCCCCTTTTTTCTTTTACCTTATCCCAATTTTATACTCCATATATACTTTAATTTGTCACTTTCTCTTCCATGCATATTATATTAAATTTACAGAGAACATTTGATTCCTTAATAATGAAAAAAAAATATTATTAGCATAAACTAAAAAAATATAACTTACTTAAAAGTAATTTTCAAAAAAGTATAATACTCCTTATATATTAACGTGAATTCTATATTGTTATATAAAGAACATATAATTTTATGACTATTATCCATTCACAATATGATATGTCATGTGTAGGCATGCATATTATACTATATACACTTGACTTACCTTTTTTCCACTTTATTAATTAATCTTTCGGCCTCCACACTTAATTTGTCTCTCTTAATCAAACATAACACAACCTTTTTCCCCTTTTCAATTTTTAGTTTCTTGTTTCTTTAATTTTAATTTTAATTTTATTTTTTACTTTGATTCCTGAATGATTTACAGTGAAATTTCGATTAGGTTAGGGTTGATTCCCACTCCCCAGGGCCCAGAGTAGGAAATGGGTCCCACTATACTATAGATTAAGGTTCCAATTAACTTTTAAAATGTTTATTTTTTCATTAAAAAAGCTAATTAAGTTATATAGTATTGGGGTACTTATTTGATTTTTTAATTAAAAAAAAAAAGAAGATAAATTTAGCCGCCAAAACGAGAGGGTCTTAAATATTTATTTTAGTTTAAAGTTAATTTCACTACTTATATAATGCTCAAGCGCCAATTATAAAACATGCTTAGTTTTGAATTATATATTCTTTATGTTTAATTTATCTCCTCTCATTCCCCTATCTTTCTTTTTGTCCTTGTATTACAAAGAATAAATAAATAAGTGATAAATTATAAGAGTTGTCGTCTTTGAAAGACAAAAATAAATAAGTAAATAAATAAATAAATAAATAAATAAAAAATCCGTCAAATGTATGAGTTTTGTTTTATCTTTAGAAAGAAGGTCAACGTATAGTAAAACATGAGTGGAATTAACAAATGCGATGTTAAAAAATGGCAACTCTTCAATTCTAAATGACTTTGATAGTAAAATGAAAATAATATAACAATTTCCTCTATTTTCTTAATGCAATATTATATAAATATATATAATACACCCGAGTAATTATCGTATCTATATACATTTTTTTTGGTAAACAGCGACACTTATGTGTCGCCAAAGGTGTGTGGGAGCCCAAACCACACAAATTACAAAGAGGGATAAAGGGGAGGGGATAGGGGGCCGGGTGGAGATCGAACTCCCAATCTATGGTTGAGAGAAATGGGACTTGACCACTACGGTAAGTCCCAACCCCATGTATCTATATACATAATATGTGTGTTATAAAAAGTATTAGCAGCTAGATCTCTACATAACTACATCCAACACTAACAAAATGAAGTTATTAATATAAAATTTAATTACATCCTACGCTACCAAAAATGTATGCACTCATTATTAATATTATTTAAAAGAACTGTATATAGTCTGTACTCGTAATTATTATATCTATCATAGTGACAACAAAAACAATAATTGTATGGGTATCGTGTGGCACAATTTTGGTATTATCCAAGTAAGTATGGCAATATAGGATAAAGTGTAATGAAAAAATATTTCCTCTATAATTACACATGCCCTTTTTTTTTTGTTTTTTTTAGTGTATATATAGAGTTGTGAAAAGACCTTTTTTTTTAGCATATGCATAAGCACAAATATTTCATTTTTTCTTCAAATTGTCAAACTCATTTCTGGTCAATTCTTTTCTCTAGGGGTGGTGGATGCTAATGTTTGGAAAACTTTTTTGTTGGAGATTAAATTTCTACAATAGAACTTAGCTTTATGATTTCACCGAGTGGTGCACCCAACACATTATCCATCACAACAAAAAGAAATAATGCATTTCGCTATAGCGACACATACTAGGGTATTACTAAAACAAGAGCACACAAGAAATAAAAAAGTGTCCTAAAACTTAAATTTCAGGATTCGTTACACTATTTTAGGTGTGGCTGCTACAAATTATTGTTGTTGTGACCCGTGTTCATGTGAAGACACTCAGCAAAATATTGTACACTATATGCCTATTGCACATTCGTGGATCTACATAGAGATAAGTGGCGGCATGGGACGCCACTAAAGTTTATGAAATTGATTTTTTAAAGTAAAAGAATTTAGGTTTGCTTGTTGCCCACTTAATTTTTATGGTAATAACTACTATCACTACTTTCAATTTAAGTTCCGTAAATTTTTTATTTTTTTTTTAATGTTGTTATAAAACCATTATCTCCAATTTCAAACCTAGCTTCCCTCAATTTTGTAAAACCACTAATTAACTACATTTTCTAGATCCGCCAATGTTGTTGCATCAATAAATCCATATCCCAAAGCTGTAACTTTAATTTAAATTTGACAATCTGAGTTTAGAGGGTAAAATGATGAAGTAAATGCATAAATAAGGCTGATAAAATTAGTTGAGTAATTAAAATGCATTATGGCTAAAGAAGATATATCAGTTCGGATACTAAATTTCTCACTAGGGTTTTATAGCCAAAGATTTCGATCCGCAAACATCACTAAAGTCAATCTCTTCATCGAAATTGAAAGTCATTAATAATTATTTCATATTCAAATAAATTATATATAAAAAAAATGTAAAAAGAATACCCAATCTATGCATCATTATTTTTCCCCTTTCATTCGACTTAATTAATTAATTACAATAATTTTTAATAATTGTGTGAATTATTTTGTAAGCAGTCTAGGGCAGTCATTATGTTATCTAAAGTAAGCTCACACACAAGCACATTCCACATAAAAACACTATTATTACTTAGGTTAATCATAATTAAAACCCATCAATAAAATCAAAATAATCCTACAAACCAAAATAAGAAAATCAACCCTATCGACACATTTTACGATATTAGTACACTAGCACCTCAAACTATAAAATCTACTACCAGTTTTCAATTCATAGCCTTTGTTAGAATGGCATATCAGCATCCATTGTAGTAAACCCACAAAAACATGTAATAATATGTACTGTGTGTAGTAGGTCTACACTTTCTGCAAGTTCAAGCATTTATAGTGAGGATTTGAGGTAAACAATGCACACATATATTTAATCATGAAAGCACCAAAACATTTGGCATCTGAATTTATTCTTCTAACCATTTGGTTCTTTGGTTGTTGGGGTTCCTCAGAAAGTTTCATTAAATGTTCTGAAGGGACAAAACAATACTTGTAATAAGCTGTGAGGATGCACACACAATACATTCACAGATGGAGCCAAAAATGTAATGTGAAAACACAAGAAACATACATAGGAACAACAACAACAACAAAAACAGCAACAACAGTCACATAATCAATGACAATCTGAATAATTTACTCTCATCAATACAGACATAATTATTTTTCATTACACAATGATGCACTCTATTCTCATCTTAGCCCTAATTATTTCACTGCCTGTCTTAGTTCCTAGTTAATTTTCTCTCCTTTTCATAAATACCTAATTTTCAAGTTAAATAAATTAACACACATGCATTATGTAATTGTGTGTTTCCTCAATAAAAGGGTAATGTTGTGCGTTAAACTCTAAAGTGAAAAGAGCTATCTATGAAATAAGCATTAATTAATTATTACAAACATTAAAATAAAAAAAAATATAGAAGAGAAAAAATTGCTGCACAACTAGCATAAATCTTTTATAAAAGAAAAGCAGAAAGTTGAAGAAGCTAATAAAGAAGGATGACAGAAAGGTCTATGTAATGTAACAAACAGTACATTTTTTTAATTAGGCAAATTATTCCTCCAAGACAAGTATTTTATTTTCTCAATCAAGAAAAAATTACAAATGCTTCTGTGCCATTTCACAGGCACCATTTCTAATATGCATATAGAGACTTGATGGATTCATAATTTTTTTTTTTTTTTTTGTTCTCATTAGTATTTATTGAAAATTGAAGTTTTGGTAAATAAATGGACCTGACATTTTCCATTAATAAAAACCTATGATCAGAATATAACAAATTCATGGAAGTGAATAAAAAAATGAATTTATGAATGAGTATGTGTAGTAATAATACTATTCCATAAAAAAAGCAATCAGACAATAATTCTTCTTTCCCATTTTCAGATATTATTGGGAAAATACACCAAATTAAATAATGCCATTGACCATCCCATGAAATCTGCTGCCACAAAAACCTAAATCTATTCAAAATATTCATTCATACTATACTCCAACAATCAAACTCCCATGCTTAATTCAAAGTAGAAAATTGAACAAGACAAGAAATCACTTTAAAAAGAAAACAAAATAGATTTACACAGAAAAAGAAAGAAATTATTTTAAACTATGGAGAATGGAAATTTGAACAGAAAATGTATCAAACATGAATGAAAACCCCTATTTTGTTCATTCTTCATTGTATGGAATTTCACTCCCTCTCACTCTCACTTTCTCTAATCCGCGATGGGGGGTTTTTACATCATCAGAAACGGACGCATCACAATTAATCCTATGTTGTTGTATTTTTATTTTTTTTTATTTTTTTGTTACAGAAACTAAATTAAACAAGACACTGAAATTGCAAAAGAGGAATTAATCATCAGAGCTAGGTAAGGTAACAATCTGGTGTTTGTCTTTCACGATCTTGGGGCAGGGAAGAATTGCGTACCAGCCATGAAGCTGTTGATCGGAGCTGGGTACAACGAAGGATCCAGGAAGGACCCTCCACCACCGCCACCGCCGCTGCCGCCGCCGCCGGCAGAAGTGGTTGGAGTTGGAGAAGGTCCTGTTATTAATTTCAGCTGCTGAATTCCAGTGCCACTGACGCTTCCACCGCCGGATGAAGTGTCCCCGGCGCCTGCCGCCGCCGCCATGTACTGACTCTCCGTGCCTTGATCGTAGAGGATTCCCTTGAAGACATGGCCGCCGATGTTCACCGCCGCCTGATACGCATATTGATCCTCAGCATCGTCTGTGGCGCTCACTCTCACGCACCGGAAAACCGCCTCGGAATTCACCTCTGATGGGAAATTCCCAATCTCCAACCCTAGAAATACACACATACATACATACAATATTTTATTATACAGAGATGATTTCATAATTGATGATGCCAATAATTTGAAATTGAAAAACGTTAAAAGAAATCTTGAAAATTGTGTCTTGACAAGAATTTTTATTTTCCTGCGCAGAATCAGGAATTCCTCAGGATTAATGGGCAATTGGATTTGGGGGAAATTTGGGAATAGTGGAATCCCTGTCTGCCTTCTTGTCAAGAATACTTAAAAACAGTGTCTTTGACAAGAAACTGGGGCAACGTTAAACGGGGTGGGAAAGGAAAAAAAAAATTGGTCTGGGCCTCTGGGGACGTGGGTTTTCTAAAATTCTTTCATCAAGATTGGATTTTGATGGGAATTGGGGAATTATTTGTGTCATTCTTTCTTCTCAATTTGATGTAGCTGAAGACCACCCAACAGTGCCTCGTGTATGTACATGACACAATTACAAAAACATCAAATCCTTCATTGTAATAAATAATTAAATGGATTTTTACCTGAAACTGAAGGTATACGTGTGCAGGCCAGTAAATTCGAAGCAGTCGGGTTATTATTGTTATTGTTATTGTTGCTATTATTATTATTATTCTCAGCTCTTTGCCTTTTCCCGCCGGAGCTCTCTCTGGTTTCCTGGTGATCCTGCAGCGCCGCCAGCTGCTGCTGCCGCTCGCGGCGCTTGGCCGCCGGCACCCACGTGCTCTTCACGTGAGTCTGGCACTGAAAGCCTCGGCTCTTGCAGCAAGTTCTGCACCTCATATGAGCGCAGTCTTTCTTCGCCTGATTGCCGCAGTCCTGGCAGCTGATTCCGCCTCCGCCGCTGCTCCTCATCATCAGAAACCCCGATCTCGGCGATTCATTGAACCCTCCGCCGCGGCTGGGCCCCACCGCCAGGCCTCCCGCGGAGGCGTAGAGATCCTGCAGCGGGTTATTCACGCCGCCCGCCCCTCCGACGCCGCGCTGGAGGAAGTTCTCCGCCTGGAGGCCGTGGTGGTGGTGGTGGTGGTGCGGCGCCGCCTGCGGCTGCCACAGCTCGAAACCTCGGTACGGAATCTCCTCATTTCTGAACAAGAACCAGCTCTCCGGATTGATCTCCGACGACTGGTTGTGATGGCTGCTGCTCTCCTGATCGTGGTTGCTGCTACTTCCGCCGCCGCCTCTCCCTCCTCCTCCTCCTCCTCCGCCGCCCCCGCCTCCTAGTGAGAAAAACCCTGCCATTTCAGTAACAAAACACAACCTTTTTCAATAATAATCAGTGGCGAGCACTGACAATACTCCATAGCACATCCAAACCCTTCCCCTGACAACGACGCGCACACGGCAATGCCAATTCAAGCTCCAATTCTTGCAGAAATATCGACAATTTCTGAAATTCAAGTAAATCCGTACTATTATTGGCTGGAGCCTGCATGTGCGGAAGAAAACCCCCAAAAAAATTAGGGATTGCAAAATCGGCGAAAAGGGGATTTTTGTGGCAGCTTTTTTACCCAATAAGTAGTAGGAGGAGGAGGAGAAGAAGAAGGACGATGATGATGAAGACGAAGAAGGAAAATTCGATCGACTTTTGGGACAAAGAGGGATTATAAATTACTGTATAATGGATCAAATATTGGGGTTTGAATTGGATCTCTCTCTGCAAGTGTTGGCATTAATTACAAGAAGTGTGCCACGCCGCCATGGGCTTCGTTCTCCGAAAACCACTATTTCAAGCATTCAACGGCTTCGCTGCGCTATGGCCTCTCTTATGTAAAAGATTCTGCAGCTACTCTTCCACTCTTCAGCCTTTTTTAAGCTTTATTACATACTTACATAGATATATATATGGATCTGTCTGAGGCACATATAAAATGCGAAGAAAAATCCGATCTTTTTTATATTAATGATAATAATAAAATAAATTATGTAATATTCCGTGATTAATTTTAATTTTTTTTTTTAAATATTTCATTTTTAATTTTGTAGTGGATATATGGACTAATGGTGAGTGCGATTATTTGGGGGTGTTTTGTAGATGCATTTTTGCATGAGCATCGGACGGTTAGAGTGGTGTCACGTGTCCGTTGTGTAGGTTCGGGTCCCTTGCTAGTCGCACCGGAAAACGCGCTGCTTTGTGTCTTTATTCTTTTTTTAAAAAATTATTTTATTAGAGTATATAATTATTGTAAATTGAATATTGAAATTTTAATAATTGTTTTTAATATATAGTGTACGAAGAGTTATGCGTACCAACGTGTATAAGTACTAAAATATATAGTAATTACGTTTAAAACGTCACAAATAAATTTATCATGTAATGATCGACATAACAATTAATCTTATTAATTCGTATGCAAAACAGAAAAATCTTATTAATTATGTATACCAAAAAAAGAGATATACTAAAAAAGCGGAGAGATGGAAAAAAATCAAAAAGTTTGAGAGTAAATACAGGAAGTCTTTAAAATTCCTCCAAGAACTTCCAAGAATCCTTATACTTTTGGCCACCGAAACCTCTTTGTCATGGCGGAAGACGGCGGTTCTGATCATGGTGGTGTGCCTCCCGATCCCGTGGACAGTCGAGCAACCAAACGCCCCCGATCTTTATACAGTGAAGTTACACGCAAGGGAGCTGCACTACAAGAAAAGTCAAGATTACCGACCCCAAAATGGGGTCGGTAACAGGGTTTTACGGGTCGTTTAGGCCCTTACCGACCCCATTACTGACTCCAAACCCGGGTCGGTAAAATGCTGGTAGGTAATCCAAAATCGACCACGGGAGGTTGTGGTCGGTGGCTCTACCGACCCCATTACTGACCCCAAGTGGGTCGCCCATTACCGACCCCAAGTGGGTCGGTAATATTCCCGACCCCATTTTTGGTCGGTACTTTAGGGACGGGGACCTTGTGGTCCAGAAATTACCGACCCCATTACCGACCCCAATGTGGGGTCGGTAAATCTCTTATATGATAAAAATGTGATCAGGAGAGCTCGAACCCACCACCTCAACCTCACTTAGGGGATTCGAACCCAGGTGAAGTAGATTTCTCACTCGCGCGCGTGCCATCCGGTTACACAACTTTTCATGTTATCGTATGCAATTTGTTAAATATATATAGTATTTTTATATATAAATGTGTAAATTAATAACTTAAAGATTAATATAAAAATTGATATTAATTAAATAAATAAATAGAATAATTCATTAATTATATAAAACATAAAATTAAATTAAATGGATAAAATTAATTAAAACAGTAATTAAATGTAATAAAACAGAAATCAATATGAATAAATATTAATTAAATTAAAAATTTTATAAAAATATTAAATTCCATAATAAAACTTAAAAATAACATATGCAAAATAAAATTCAATAATTAATATAAATAATAGCGATCCAATATATGTCGATAATAGCGATTCAATATTCGATCGCAAATTTTGGTCGCTAAATTGACTTTTTCTTGTACTTATTTAAATTGAAATAAAATATAAACTAAAGTTATATTAATTAAATAATAAAAATTTATTAATTAAATTAAATAAAAAAATAAAATTAATTAAATCAAGAAAATTTGAAACCAATGAATTAATTAAAATAATAAAATTATTCCAAATTAAAATAAATGTAAATAATAACATAATTTTTTAATAAAAAATACTATGATTCAAAAATAAAAAAAAATAATTAAATAAATTATTAAATCTAATAATTAAATTAATAAATAAATAATTAATTAAATTATAAAATAAATAATTAATTAATTTAATCAAATAAATGTTGAATAAAATATAAAATAAATAATAAAATAATGAAAATAAGAAAAATTAAATATATATATATAAATAATAACATAAATTTATATAAAAATACTATGAAGTAAAAAATTAAAAATAAAATTAATTAAATAAGTTATGAAATTCAGTAATTAAATTAATTAATTAATAATTAATAATTAAATAATAAAAAGGAAAAAATAATAAAAATTAAAAAAAAACTACCGACCCCAATTGGGGTCGGTAGTGGGATCATTAATACAATAAAAATAAAAAAAATAGAAAAAAATTACCGACCCCAATTGGGGTCGGTAATATGATAAAAATAAAAAAAATGGGAAAAAACCACAGACCACAATTGGGGTTGATAATGGGGTCGGTAACAATTACCGACCCCAGTTGGGGTCGGTAATGGGGTCGGTAACGCCGACCACATTTATTATGGTCGGTGTTTTGGTTGTCGAATGCCCTGGGTCCCAATAACGGCTATATATTACCGACCCCATTTTGGGGTCGGTAAATCCGACCCGTGCTCTGTTGGTCGGGAATTGTGGTCAGTAATTGGGTTTTTTCTTGTAGTGCTGGCTTTGTTCACATGACTCTTGAAGATGATTCAGCAGATGATCTTGGGGATCCAACTGATCTAACTCTCACTTTCGTCAACGGCAAGCCTTGTATCAACTTTTCTGACTCTTTCAGAGCTTTTCTTTTGAGACCTTGGGCGAATGCAGTCGTCTTTAAGGTCATTGGTAGGCGCGTCTCGTACAAAATCCTCCAGTCAAGATTGGAACAGATTTGGCCCACTGCCAAGCACTACGATTTGATCGACCTTGATAATGATTATTACGTTATCAAGTTGAACACAGAAGAAGAATCTACGCAGGCCATAACTGGTGGACCTTTGATGATCCTAGGCCACTATCTTCATGTCCAGAGATGGACGGAATCCTTCAACCCCAAAACGAATGAGATCAAGACGATCGTCGCCTGGGCCAGGATACCAAGCTTATCCATGCATATGTATAATCGTCGTGTTGTTGCTCTGGCAGGCCCTGTCCTTGGCCAAGTCATAAGTGTAGACTTCAATACTGGAGATACTAAGAGAGGTCGTTTCGCTTGAATAGCAGTCCGGATTGATCTCGACAAACCTCTAACTCCATGCATCACGTTCGATGGTCAAGACTTCAATGTGGAGTATGAAAATCTTAAACACATATGCTTTCTTTGTGGCAAATACGGCCATATCCAATCTAGTTGCCCTTCCTCGGTTGACCCTCCAGATAGCCCCCATAAACATCCAAATCCTAATGAGGATGCCCTTCAGTTGGAGAACACCTATGGACCTTGGATGTTAGTGCAATCCCGCAGGAGGCAACCATCCAGATCTGTGAGATCTAATCAACCTTCATCTCCTCCTGGAAACAACCGATTCTCAATCCTGGAAAATATTTCTGATCATCAAGATTTTGTTCCCCAGCAACCTCCTCTTCAGCAGCCAGCAGCCACTTCCCCTCGACGGATAAACCCTAACCCTAACCCTTCCATGGCTGGTATCACTAATAAATCAGCTGGTATCACTAATAGGTCAGCTGAGGTTTCCTCGCATTCCACTCGTCCCTCCGCCTCTACTCCTCTTCCTTCTGTTTCACCCAAGGCTTGGAATCAACCGTCCGGGGTGAGAGCCGTCCCTTCTTACACTTCGCTCCATCCGGATCACCACACAGCTGTGCACTTTGATGATTCATCCACACCCTCTCCATGATTAACACTTTCCAGTCCAACCATCAAAGCGGCCGTCCGCCGGATCTTACCACCGTCCCACTCTCCAATCCAGATCCTAGTGTTGATCATATGGACACAGGCGATCCACCCTTTGGCTCATTTCCTCAAAGGGCTTCTAGTGTGCCGGCGCGCCACTGCTTCTAATGTCTTTGGTAACTTATGCATTCTGTTTCTTTATGTCTGTGACAATAGTATGTTGGGATGTTCAAGGTGCAGGTTCTAGAGCTTTTCGAAGAGAATTCAAGGACATGACCTCCCGGTGTCGGGTCGATCTTATTGCTGTCTTAGAACCTAGAATCAGTGGCCTTAAAGCTGATGATTTTATCAAACCGAGTGGTTTCTCCTTTTCTTTTAGAATTGAGGCAGCCGGTGTCTCTGGTGGGATATGGTTGCTTTGGAAAGACACGGTGAAAGTGAGTATTCTGGAATGTCATCCGCAGTTCATAGATACCTCTATCTCCTTTCAGAATACTTCCTTCCACATCACTTTTGTTTATGCTGCCCCTTCCAAACTGTGCCGGTCTTGTTTATGGCCCGAATTATCTCGGATCTGCCGCTCTAGTATTGGTCCTTGGATGATGGGTGGAGACCTCAATTGCATTGCCTGTTTATCAGAATCTCGTGGAGGATCGAATAACCCCAACTCGTGTACTAAACTCTATAACTGGATGGCCGCCAACGATCTTACTAACTTAAAGATTTTTGGTAGCATTTTTACCTGGGCTCGCGGCCCTCTCTATCGTCGCCTGGATAGATTTCTAGTCAACTCGGATTGGTCTGCTGTTTATCCTTCTTGCACCACGGAAATTCTCCCTCGACTCCAGTCTGATCACGCCGCCATTCTCATTAGATTAATGGAAGCTAATATTGGTAATACTGATCCCAGGCCATCTTTTTTTAGATATAAGCTCGCCTGGCAGCAACATCCAACTTTTCTTAGGCTGGTATCGGACATCTGGAGGAGGGATTCACCTTTTAGCAGCAAGCTTTCCTGTTTTCAGTCCAGAGCATCTCAATGGAACAGTAACACATTCAATGCTACTCGCAATCGCAAGAACGGAATTAGGGCTAGGCTTGGCGGGATCGAACGTATAACCAATTGGATGGACAGTAATTTTCTCAACCGGTTGCATGCTCAACTACAATCTGATCTTGAGAAAATATTGGAAGATGAGGAACTGGAATGGATTCAAAGAAGCGTCCGTGACTGGAATTTAGCTGGGGATCAAAACTCTAAATTCTTCCATCAGTTTGTTAAACATCGTAGCAACAAAAAATATTTCTCTATCCTTGAGGATGCTGATGGTGCCGCCTTTACTGACCCCTCTTCTATCAAGGCTATGGTTTTGAGGTTCTTTGAAAATCTTTATAAAAGTACTGGCACTAACAGATCCAACATGAACATTCCCAGCAAATTTATCTCCTCACTCTCTTCTGATGATGCTGAGGCCCTGATTAGACCGCTCTCTGGGGATAAAATATGGCGTGCTACCAAAGGAATGGCACCCTTGAAAGCGCCAGGTCCTGATGGCCTCCATGCAGCATTTTTTCAAAACAATTGGGAGAGTGTTGGTCCAGCAGTTTGCAGTCACCTACAACTTTGTTTCAGTAATCCTCAGCTCATTAGGGATCTAAATCAGACGTCTATCATCCTCATCCCAAAGGTTCCCAACCCCAGATCAGTCAAGGAGTTCCGACCCATTAGCTTGTGCAATGTTGTTTATAAGATTATTACCAAAACTCTAGCTAACAGAATGGCTCCCTTACTTTCTCACATTGTGAATCCTGGTCAAGTGATAATGGCCAGAAATGACCATTATTTTCAATCCATTTCCGTGTCTGAAACGGGCATTTGATTGCATTCCGGTCTTATAATAAATAAGAAAGCAGTTGAATTGGACTGATTTATGCATAATTGTAAAAATATTGAGCTGGTATGAAAAATGCATAAATATGTAATTTTATTACATATTTATGTTAGAAAAATCCAAAAACATGAGAAAAAGAAAAGAAAAGAAAAAGGATGCAAAAAGATGGGCAAAAGAATAAACAAGCCCACAAAAATACAAAAAGATGGGAAAAGATAGAAAAGCCCACAAAAAGAATAACTTCGGCCCATCTGGCCCATTCAGCTCAGTCTGGGAACATCCGGTTGAGGAACCCTGGTCGAGGACCATGGTTCCGCGATACAGGAGAGATTAGCGACCCAGCATGCAACATAAAGAGGAGACCAGTCTGGGAGCATCCAGTCGAGGAACCCTGGTCGAGGACCATGGTTCCGCGACACGACCAAGGTTCCGCGCCATCAAAACCTTGGAGGCCAAGCCACGCCCCAGTCGAGGAACCCCGGTCGCGGTCCATGCATTAGCGACACGGACATGGATAGAGACACAAGACCCAGTCGAGAAGCCTTGCCACATGCAGCCCTGTCCCGCGACACAAGATGATTCCGCGATAAAGTTGGGATGTGTGTGATGTCTTGAGACACAGTGGGCCTCAGATCAAGCCCATGGGCCTAGGGTTCCACTTCTATAAATATGAGGTGATCCCCATGAGCTAAAAAGGGGGGACAGAATCAAGAAAAATTGTTCTTGGAGACAAGTGTGGAGTTTAGCTTGTAGGTAGTTCTTTAGGTTAGTTTAGTTTAGCTTTAATTATTTGTATTATTTAATTGTTGCATAGATTTAGTTTAGGTAGCCAGTTTTCAACCGGTTTTCAGTTTCAAACTTTGTTTTAGGGTTTTGTGATATCCAGGATGATGGGTATTAACAAATGCCTTAATAAAATAGGAAAATATTCTTGAAATGTGTCCAAAAAATCATGAAATGGGTCTCACACCCCATGGATCTTTTGTTATTTCCTTCTCTGTTGGTCACTTGACCTTTATTTTCTAATTTATATCACTGTTGGTGATGTTCCTTTTGGATAATGTTGCATGTTATGAGTGATCAAGCCCAGATTAGGGTTAACCCTATTTTTAAATATTGTCTCATTTTTCCTTCTTGTTTAAGGCATGTTCTAGCTAGATTTAACTTTGTTTGGTACTTCTAGTTTAATGTAGTTTTTAAAACCTGAAATGGATGAGATCACGCATAATGCATGCTCCTGTTCCACTTTACTTTTCTGACATGTGTCCTGAACACACCCAGGTCGCTAACCACTTCTTGTCGCGGAACCACGTTCAGCGACAAGAGGGCAGTTTAGCGACATGCGTGTCCAAGAACATGTGTTGTATAAATCTTTAAAAATCTTTGGTCGCAAACCAAACCTGTCGCGGACCCACGGTCCGTGACACAACCACTTGATTAGCGACCAAGTACCCAAATACTTGTATTATATTCTGGGAGGGCTCTGGTCGCGGAACCCCTGTCGCGGACCCACGGTTCGCGACACACTTCTTGTTCCGTGACCAGGAATTATGCCCTTTGTTGGATTTTCTCACCTTGTGTCGCGGAATCCCTGTCGCGGACCCATGGTCCGCGACACACTCCTTGTTCCGCGACACGACAACCCTAATTTCCAAAATTTCATTTCTCTTATTTCCCACCTATCTGTCGAGATCCTCCTGTCGTGGACCCACGGTCCGCGACTCAATTTCTGTCTCTCGACAGGCCTGTTTATCGACAGGCTTGGCATCTTTTTGCCAAATTTTTATTCTCCATCTCACCCTATTAAGTAATTGAACCTTTATATTAATATTTTGAGGTTGAAATTCGATGATCTCAACCCATGATTAAATTGATATAAAGAACTTTGTTCAATTTCCATTAAAAGACTCTTCTATAAAAATTAAACTCTAATGATCTAAGTGTATAATCCGGACTGTAATTAATTAATTAATTATGGAATGAGTGATTATTTAGACATAAAGAGTAATTATGGACTAATTTCCATAACCTTGGATGAGAAACCAATGTCTCTCATATAAGATGACCAAAAAATATTTTCTTTTACTTACTTTGTCTTTATCTGTGTTGTGTGAAACGGCTAGTAAGAAATATATCAGACTAATGTTGGCGGGTATTCTCACACGGATAAACTAGCTCGTGGTCTGTATATTAATTACTAGGTGTTATTTTGCATGGTCTGGACAGTGGTCGGTGGAAGCCTTGGCGGTTCATCCATCCGGGATTATAATAGCTGCTCAGCCGACTCCTATCCGGATACAGTTTCTACTTATTTATCTTAATTTCAAACCCGAATTTCGAACTGTGATATTATCAAACAGTGTCGATCAACATTGGTTGAAGAGCATCACAGCAAGAAAACATGTAGGTTTTTCTCTCATTTCTCAGATAGTAGAAACCTTGGTGATAGCGATCACTATCAATTAAGGTTTTCTGCTGTCTAAAATCATTTCACCTGGAATAGTTGGGACCTGGATAGCAGATGTTTGCAGTCCAGATAACCCCAGTTATTTTTGCCATCTTTTTAGCCAAAATAAATTCTCCTCATCTCTGGCTATTTCACCTCTGTGTCTCAACTTCTGTCTAAACCCACCTTATATTTTGGGTTAATTTAATTTTACACTTCCCTATAAATTTATGCATGATACGATTATGTAACTAGTGTGGTCAAACTATTTTGGGATCCTTCCCTTGGACACAGGAGTTTTGATTTTAACAAGATTTCTCACAATAAATTTCCAATAAAAATTCATTTATAAAATCCGGATCTAAGTAAGGGATAAATTCCTCAGTTATGTTTAATTCATATTCTACCGGGGGCTGATTTTGGGAAATTAGAAGCAGAGTCAGCAATTAGGTCTCACCTAGACTGAAAGGGTCTGTGTTCTTATTGAGGGTCTAGTACCTGTTTAGGGAATGATTTTCAAATCTATTATTTTCCAAAATTGTTGTGTGTTGGGAATCTGATATTAAATGTTGCACTGAGATGGGGTCCACTTGGATTCAAATACGGTGTGATAGGTAATAGTAGAGGAACAACATTCGGACCTTGGTTATTTTCTGAAATAGGGTTGAGTACTCTTTCAACTGCTGTCCTCTTCTGCCAGAGCCTATTTTTGAGTCCTGAGTGAGTGCATCCGGAACGAACTAATTCATTAGTTCGTTTCATTAGTTTGTATCTCATAACCACCCGACGAGAAGTGAACACCGCGAGCGGTTAACCGAGAATAGGGAAATCTTGATCCACACCCAGTCACCATGACTGGGGGCTGTCTTTTACTACCAGGGTCAGACTTTCAAAAACCTCCGAGTGATAGGATTTTAAATGCTTTCTGTACCGCTTTCTTGTAACTGCTTTCTTTAGAGGTCACTCGGTTGTATTGAGAGTTGTGTAACTGCTACTAGGACTGAGAGTTAAGGGATAGTTCAGGGCTTGATTAGAATCTTTGGGTGTGACATGGGGGAATGATAGCAGTACTTGACACTTCAATAAATGATTTGTCGGGTGTTGCTTGTCCACCACAGATAAATAATATACCTTAGCAATGCATTGCAAGGGTAGTTATGCGTCTGTGGTATCTTAGACTTTATTTTCTTAAGAGCATGTAAACTCTTACTGTAAGTACCTGTCTGTTAAAGGGAACATGGTATAGAGAGCATGAGAATTAGCTAACTGAAAGGATTATCCCAACTTAAGATCTGTGTAACAAAATGGAAGTTTAATTGTGTTTCATCTGAATCTTGTCCAATCTTTATTATTTTCTTCATGTCCCTTCTGTCATATTTTAAATCTGCTTTCTTAGAATAATCTTAACCGCTTTCTTAGAATAATTTTATTGCTTTCTTATATTAAATTTAATTCGCTTTCTAGAATAATTTTATCCGCTTTATTTTAATTGCTTTCATAGCTTAGATTTAAATTATGTCAAGTAGACTATAATCAAACACAAACTTGAATCGAGTAACCGAGTAGAAGATCTTAGTAAATGACATGGGCCCTGCTTCCATCGCACATCCTCCAGTGAACGATCCGGTACTTACTATAAATACTGCAATTTTTGACACCGTGCGCTTTCGGGCCACAGTTTCTTAACACGAGTAATAAAAATGTGACAACCTATAATTATATCCCTAATCCCAACTCCGCCTTCATAAATTGGTTTAATTAAATAAAATTGAAAACCAGGATTACGATTTTTCAGAAAATACTCATGAAGAGAGAACTTGTCAAAAGTTTCATGGCAAGGATCTTCAAGGCATGAAATTGTCAGAGATTTCATGCCGGGGAGGTTCGTAATGCCACTTGAACTCAAGGTTTGCTTTCATGAGTAATAAAAAGTGGAATATATCCTTAAGCCCCTTTCCCACGACTCATAACTCTTTTCATTTAATAAATTCAACCTGGGATATTTTAGAAATACTCGTGTGACGAAATTGTCAAAAGTTTCATGGCGCCGTTGCCGGGGAGGATGCAGCGTCGTTTATTAAGAGAATTACACTCTTGATTACTTATAGCTAGTTAGTGTAGTTTATTTATTTACTGCAGAACAGAGAAGTACTCTCAAATTAACTAAACATTTAGAGTACTTAGAGTACTAAGACTCCAAATGTGAGGATGTTGATTTGAGGAGAAAACCTAACCGATTGGGTATTTATCTACTTTGCAGGAATTCCGGAACTAAAAAAAAAAGAAGGAGCAGAAAAAATAGCATGGAAAACCAGGTTCTTGGTTGGGTAAATTCCACAAATCTAAGAAAAGATTCTCGGAATTTAAAGCAATTTAAAATCCGGAATAAATTTCACAGATAAATGGAGCTGACCCGACTTAATTTTGTGCAAGTAGATTGATTTAAATTCCAGCCCAATATTTTGAATTTACTTGGACTGAATTAATTCAGACCCAAGGCAAATAAAATGGACTCAAGCCCAACATCACAATCGGGCCCAGTCCGTTGAAAATTTGAAAATTCAAAAAAATATGTCGCGAAATCCCTTCTGTGTCGCGGGACACTGCCCCGCGCCCAAAAGGAGAATCGCGACACAGTTTCCCCCTTATAGTGAAGTCCGTGTCGCGGAATAGCCACTTTGTCGCGGGACACTGCCTCGCGACCCGGCTCACTTCCGCGACCAAATTTCACTTGTCCCTGAGTAATGCTTGTCGCGGTCGCGATACACCGTGTCGCGGACCACTGTTCCGCGACCGGGTACCAGTTCCGCGACACGATTTGCACTCAACCCCCTTTCTCTCTCCAACTTGGTCACGATACCCCCAGTCGAGGAGCGTTGCTCCGCGACCAAATGCCATACTCCGTGACACCTCTAAAGTCGCCAAGTCCAGTCGAGGAACCCTGCTCCGCGACAATGGGCTAGGGTTCCACGACTGGCCCATCAGTATTTAAACCCCCACCTCTCCCTCTTCCTCCCTACACTTCCAACACTTACATTTTTTTCGAAATCCTCTCGTCTGAAACTGCCTCTCCCGAAGCACACCACCGTGTTCTTCGCAACCCATTTCCGACCAAACTCAGGCAAAACTCTGTCCGATTGTCGCCATGGAACCATCATATTCATCATCTCCAAAGCATACCGAGCCCTGGTAAGCATTTCTCCGTCGATTCGCGCATACCCGTAGCCCCCTGCTCGCGATTTTTGGTTGTTCTGTTTCTTTAACTTGTAAATAGGAGTAGTGATGTTCATTTTTGCTCAATAGAGTTCGGTTGTAGGCTTTTTATGTTATGGGTAGACTGTATTTGAGACACGCCATTGATGTGCGTGTTGGCCGAGCGTGATTTGGTGAAAAAGGGGAGTGTTGTTGTGTTTTATGAATGCGCAAGGGAGTTCGGTTACTGATTGGGCTTTGAAATTTTTGAATCCAAGGTTGATAGAAAGCATGAAGGCAGTGAGGTTAAAAATCACCATTGATGAGTTTTTTAAGCTTTTAGGGTTCTAAAGAGTGACTATTTGGTTCTTATGAATGTTTCATTCTCAAGTTCTGAGTTGTGATATTTTTTAGAATTTTATTTAGCTGATGAACATTGGGACATGTTTGATTGATGTATAATTGTGTTATTGGTTATCCTTGGCATTTCTGCGATTGGGGAGCATGAACTGTGTCTGTTTTTGAGTCAGGTAGCATGCTAGCAGGTTTATCTTATGTTCTGATAAATAGGAGGCATGGTTTGGTAGTAAAGTGGTTGCTGCATCTGTGTTCATATGGTTTGCATGCCATATTCCATTTAATGCTCATCCCCAGTTTTAGTACCTTGTGTTTGTGCGCAGCAACTCTGTGTAAAGTGGCTGTGTGTTTGTTTGTGGCAATCCCAGTGCACCCAATCCCCTTTTTCCCTTTTTCACAAAAAGACAAAAATAGTTGTTAGGAATTTTAGTTGACAAAGTGTTTTTGTTCCCAATGGAACTAAATGTGTGAGTTGAAGTAGCAGTATTTTTGCCACTTAAGACTGCTATCATTTTCAAAATCCAAAAAAATGGGACCCCACACATCCCACCCTTTTTTTTCAAAACAAAACAAGTCAACCATTTAAAAACTAAAAATAGTGTTTGCACCCCCTCTTGAATGTTTTAACTGTCCAAAGATAGCTCAAGCAATTCAGAGTTTGCAAATCCATTACGCCACGTCTCCACTGCACATTCCAGTTTCGAGCATCCAATCCCGTCGTTCTCATCTCATTCCATCTTTCAGCAAGTGCCTCGAGCTTGTTTAATAAAATAGAAAATCAAACTTTTTGGGCCCAATAGCCCACTCAAATTCTCCTGGTCCAATGACTTGGATTTTCAAGTGATTAATATCATATGTCTTGCAATAAAGTTTTAAGTACTAATCAAATAAATCACATTTCGAGCAAAGCTCAAAATGTGAGGATGTTGATTTCTAACTTGAAACTCAAATTTTCAAAAACATAAAAACTTGAGTGGAATTAATACTTCCTATATTTTTCAGGAACGAGAAAGTGATCAAGTCAGCACTTGGACTGCCTGATTGCACTCTACATCAGGCAGCAATAGAAGCCTCTGCGAACAGAACCCAGATCAAAAAGCTCAGGGAAGCACTGATAAGCGTGTACAATGTACCGTTGGACCAGGGCACCGAAGCTGAGTTATCATTAAGGCCCGGATGGGACGTAAACATCCCTCCTGCAGATAGATCAACCGCTCTGACGAACATATAAAGGGATTTTTCTTATCACATATTGAAGTTCTGGGAACTAATGACAGATCATGCCCCGAATGATTCCATAATGACACCCGAAGTACATCTGGAAAGGATCACACTGAAGTTCCAGATACACACAACCGTCTGGCAACGTCATTTAGAAGATGGAACAGTGGGAATCGATATCTCGAATTATGACATACTCATTCCCGACCAGCCCATAGACCCTCAAGTACGATTGCAATTTGTGGAAAGACCTTTACCGGTGAGCCAAATATTGGGAAAGGGAGCCATCTCAATGCATGAAGCCTTCCCCTGCATTTGGAATCCGCGTTTATTTGACAACATGGGCAAAGAAGAGCAGAGATGGGTAACCAAGCAGGCCAAACAAAGGCATAGGGAAATGAGTTACAACCTGCTCCACAAGCTAAGGAAAATTGAGGAGTTCAATACAGAAAGGAATTCTACCATGCTGAATAAGTTCAGAGAAGAAATCAATGCAGCTCGGAAGGAATGGCACGAGATGGCACATCTGTGGGGCAAAGGAAAAGGGTTTATAACACAAGAAAGATTGGATAAAGGTTTGACCCTGCCAGATGAGGATAACTTTGAGACGATTTTCATAAACAAGCGGTTCGGCCAGACGAGACCAATTGAGAAGGGAAATGAGGTAGATCCTGAATTTTCCGAGCACATCAGAGAATTAAGGGAGAAAGCTCTTTATGAGGTGCAGCACCACAATTGGTCGGTGATGACAGATAAAAAGACGCAACTCAGATTGATGACTAAGGCTGAGGCAGGGGAATATCTGAAGTATGATGTGGCGCAAAGAATGACTTATGTGACAGAAGAGCTGGAAAGGGATATGATCAACACCATGATGGAGCAATATAGAACTTCATATCTTGAACTCCTCATGGAAATGGTTAGTGAAGCCCTGAAATATGGGAAGGAGGAAAACAGAATGAAGGTCATGCATTATAACCATAAAATCAGAAGCTTATTTTGCACACGGATCAAGAAGGCATGGGAGCTCAAACTGGTTCGGATCACAAGTCAGACATTTGTGCACGATTATCTGAGATTTGCACACAGGTTGTTTGGGACTCAAGAAGCTCAGGAAGAAACGCAACAGGAAAATCAGGAAGATCCAGACGCTGAGATCGATGCCTACTTCTCCACTCCTCCTGAGGCCAACCCACAGCCTACCCAGCCAGCAGTACAAGCTTCAGCTTTACCGCCAAGAGGGCAAACTGAAGTGCAGAAAGCTGCTACCACCGAGCCGGTGGTACAGCAAGAAACAGTTCAGACTCCAGTACAGCCTACTCAGTCTGAAATGCCAACATCTGCTGCAGCACCTGCCGCCACTGAAATGCCAACTCAGTCTGCCGCCATCCCACCCAAGCAAACATCCAATACTACTGTTGCATCTGGAGGTCAGCCCGCACCTCAACCTGGAACGAGAAGAAGATTAAATAAAAACTGCTGAAAAAGATAAAACAGCAAGAGCTCCGGAAAAGAAAGTGGAAATCAAAGAACCTGAACCAACTGTTAGGAAAGTGGCAGCACCTGCGGATCTCAAGGACAAAGGCAAGAGACCAATGCCACCTCCACCGCCTAAAAGAAAAGAACTGATTGCTCAAGATGCTGAACTGGCCCGGAAAATGCAAAATGATGAACTTGTATTAGCTGGTCTGCTTGATCAAGGAACAGGTGGTTCAGGAGTGGATAAGTTAAGTGAGCAGGAACGAGCTGAAAGAGTAAGGAAAGCTGCGGAGGAGGAGCAGATGAGAAAGAATATTCAGCAGACCAGGGCTGAAGAAGAAAAGAAAAAGAAAGAAGCGCATGACAGAGAAGTTGCTGAAAAACTTCAAGCTGATTTAGAAGCCAGAAAGTCTGAAGGAACTGGGGAAGCTGGACGGGAAGGCGATGGTGAATTAATGATTACAGGCGGAAAAGAGGGAACCGGACTGAAAATCAAAGAAGAACAACCTTTTGCATGGACTGGCCCCACTGCTCACGATAGGGAAACAATCGTGGGAGACATAAGGAACAGGCTGAATAAGCAGATCGAAGCAAGGATCGACCAAGGAGAGGCTCCTGAACAGATTCGTTATCAGACAGAGGCATCCCGAATTGTTGATCCACTTGTGGGCACTGCCAGAATCGAAGCTGTGATCAGAACTGCTGAAACTCCCACGAACCCAGTCACATTGGCGGATTTGTTAAAGGAAAAAGCCGTTGAGCAGCAGAGAGTTGTAGAGCCACAGACCAAAGCGAATGAACCACAGGATATGGCTGACGATAGAGAGGAGGCCATGCAGGAAGAGAATGAATTTATGGAGCAGTTGGCGCCCATTTTCCAACGTCCTATCGGACAAGCTGCACGGATTAGGGAAGATGAGGAGGAGCTTGGAGAAGAGACAGCTTATGGAGAGTCAAGTCAGAGGGCACATGAAGCTGTACCGATGGATGAGCAACCGCAGGAGGGTGATGACCAAACAGACTGGCACTCGAGCGAAGATGAATCAGTCGGATCTATTCGGCCAGTAGAGTTTTGGTCTGAGAACTCTGTGAGGCAAAGGATGGGATCGAAACAGTATGAGAAAGAGAAGCAGCTAAGTGAAGAAGAAGTGCAAATTAAGTCCAATGGGAGCAAGGAAAGAGCAGAACTGTATGCAAAGCTGCAGGAAATGATAGTGCCTGATAAAGGGTTCAGACAGGATGCCTTGCTTCATCCCACTGTCGAAACCTTTTACAGAAATCAAGAGTGGGGAAATTTTATGCTGCATCATGACGAAGATGGCTTTGTTGAGTTGACACGAGAATTCTTTTGCAATATCAATGCCGCCGACAGAACAACTTGGGTCCGGGGCCATGTAATAGACATCTCACCAGAATGGTTGAATCAATTTTTTGGAACCCCGGACATCATGAGTGAGTTTCCCCCTGAAGAAATCATGATAAAGAGGGCCAAGACGAAGGAGTATGCAAAGTATGCAACTGTGGCAAATAGCATGACAAGAATCACCGCCCCAGGGCACACTTTTGATACCAACTTCTTACGAATGCATTTCATGCCAACCTACGAATTCTACATGTCAAAGATTCGGCCCAACTCGCACCCACACAACACATCTGGGAGTGTTCTGATGGGATTTGCACGAATGTGGAGCGGAGCGAAGTTGAACGTAGGAAGGCATGTGTTTGATGTCATGATAGCGCGGTTAGAGGACAGGCAGGCCTTGTGCTACCCGAACTTAATAAGAAGAATCTGTGTTGCCCAGAACGTCGACTTAGGCGCATTTGCAGGGGACGAAATCGTGAAGATAAACCCTCCCATCAGCGTGCCAAGGCTGCCTCTGACAGAACGAATTAGATACTCTTTCCCCCAGCTGTATGGTGGAGGCAATTCAGATGCTCAATCCTCATTCGTATCCGGAAGACAAGCACCAAAAAAGAGGAGTAGACCGCCAAGGGCAAAGAAGGGAACAAAGCAAGCCCGTACTGATGCGGGACCTTCCACTGCAGCACAAGAGAGATCTCAGCAAGAGCAAACAGAGATGCCTTTTCCTACTCCGGCGTCCCCGTTTCCTACTCAACCGCAGACACCTCAAAGCCAGAATGTATCTCAGTTTCCGGTTGATTCCCAAGCATTTGAGATGATGAGCAGGATGAGTCAATCTATGCTCGAAGGAATGAAGTCTATGACAGATGCCATTATGACAAGTCATGAGGAACAGAGAAAGAGGGCTGAAGAAGAACGCCAAGAGCGTATGAGAGAAAAGGAAGAGAAACGGAAGGAGAAGTTGGAGAAGGAAAAGAGAGACGAAGAATTCAGAATGATGATGCTAGAAAAAGAAGAGAGGAATCGAAATATGGTGGAATCACTGATCCTCAGTCAAAATCAGATCTTGCAAACCTTACTCAAGAAGATCCCTGATGAAGCTGGCTCATCCAAGAAATCAGATGAGAAGAAAGATGGCGATCCCTGACTCCATCATTTTTGAGCTTAATTGTAAATATCATATAAGAGAATTTCAATTCATCCATGCAAGATAGATTTGTTTGCAAATGAAATCTCTTGTAATTGATATAATTACTGCTTTCAGATTGGGATTTTGCAGCCCCAGCAACAATCTCTGTTTTTATTGGTTCTTTTATTTTTGAAAAGATGTCGGACAGTCCAAGATGAATAAGTGACTGTCAGGCCAAAAATATGCTGTTGACATGCTCCGTATGTCAACAGTGCCTCTTTACTGCTTTAAATTAAATAACCAGCAAAAATATGCATAAACCTGCTCTAAATTCACATGTTGAATTTAGGCTTATGATTAAATTTTCAAACTTTTAAATTGGGATAATATAATTGAGAACATGCATGAAATGAATTCCTAAGATTTTGAGCTATAAAAATTTAATGATGCAATCAGCTTATTGGGTAATAAATCTGCATGTTAGAGATTTTGATTATATAGAGTGTTGGGATTAAGCTCTGATTAAATTTGAGAATACTGTATGACATGAATCAACCCAACCTTGGGAGATTTGAGCCATGAGTCATCTTTTACTCATTATTTTTCTTTGATGTGTGAATCATTTTTGATTAAAGGAAACTAGAACTTGCAATGGGGACCGATTCAAGACCATGCCATATTCCCAAAAATCGAGCATATGATCAAGGCACCTAGAAAACCCCAAATTTTTGGCCTTCGTTTGAATTCCAAACCAAAAATATTTTCCCTTTAGGTTTAACCACTTTGAGCCTTAAAGCCTAATTTTTCTTTGAAGCCCCCTCTATATTATTCCTAGCCTTCTAAAAAGACCAACAGATCAAACCCAAGTGGGCAAGAATGAATTTTATCAAGGCATTGAATTTATGATCATCAAAGTTGTGTAAATCGGTATTCAATAAACCGATAAAAAAAAAGAGAAAAAAGGTTGAATTCCATTCAACATCAATAAATTGCAAATGACAAAGCAAATTAGACATAGTCTAATGTCATGCAATAGAAAAGGAAAGCAAAGAAAGAAATAATGATGATCATAAACTTTAAATAAATGTGCCAAGTTATGATAGAATTAATTCCCGCCACTTCTTAGCCCAATAATTCCCTTTCCTACCTAATGTTACAACCGTATGCCCCATTATAACCCTTAAATAAGACCTCATGATCTCGATTTGAAGAAATGAGCCGGTGGCGAGTTGGTCTGATTGCAAGCTTATGGGATAATTTAATTAAAATTGATTTTGAGTGTTCACTGATTAAACCCCATTGAGAGTGAGTAAATTTTCCGATTCTCTTATATGTGAGGCTCTGTTTCATTAAACATGTTCATGTCATCCCTTAATTCTGATTTTTAACCTTTGCATCTTTCAAACATGATATTCATGAAGGGTTGATAATAATGTTTGATTTGTAGGCCCGATGTAGTGAGCAAGTATCATTTCATTAAACACTGCAATTAAGGGAATTTAATACTTGTAGCTTTTGATTGTCTTATCCCAATCTAAAAAGAATGAGATTTATGAAGCCACGAAAATGAATTGAATATGTAGAGTCCGTGTTCTTAGGAACATAGACTCTAACTGCTCGGGGACGATCAGTATTAAATGTGAGGATGTTGATAATGGCCAGAAATGACCATTATTTTCAATCCATTTCTGTGTCTGAAACGGGCATTTGATCGCATTCCGGTCTTATAATAAATAAGAAAGCAGTTGAATTGGATTGATTTATGCATAATTGTAAAAATATTGAGCTGGTATGAAAAATGCATAAATATGTAATTTTATTACATATTTATGTTAGAAAAATCCAAAAACATGAGAAAAAGAAAAGAAAAGAAAAAGGATGCAAAAAGATGGGCAAAAGAATAAACAAGCCCACAAAAATACAAAAAGATGGGAAAAGATAGAAAAGCCCACAAAAAGAATAACTTCGGCCCATCTGGCCCATTCAGCTCAGTCTGGGAACATCCGGTCGAGGAACCCTGGTCGAGGACCATGGTTCCGCGACACAGGAGAGATTAGCGACCCAGCATGCAACATAAAGAGGAGACCAGTCTGGGAGCATCCAGTCGAGGAACCCTGGTCGAGGACCATGGTTCCGCGACACGACCAAGGTTCCGCGCCATCAAAACCTTGGAGGCCAAGCCACGCCCCAGTCGAGGAACCCCGGTCGCGGTCCATGCATTAGCGACACGGACATGGATAGAGACACAAGACCCAGTCGAGAAGCCTTGCCACATGCAGCCCTGTCCCGCGACACAAGATGATTCCGCGACAAAGTTGCGATGTGTGTGATGTCTTGAGACACAGTGGGCCTCAGATCAAGCCCATGGGCCTAGGGTTCCACTTCTATAAATATGAGGTGATCCCCATGAGCTAAAAAGGGGGGACAGAATCAAGAAAAATTGTTCTTGGAGACAAGTGTGGAGTTTAGCTTGTAGGTAGTTCTTTAGGTTGGTTTAGTTTAGCTTTAATTATTTGTATTATTTAATTGTTGCATAGATTTAGTTTAGGTAGCCAGTTTTCAACCTGTTTTCAGTTTCAAACTTTGTTTTAGGGTTTTGTGATATCCAGGATGATGGGTATTAACAAATTCCTTAATAAAATAGGAAAATATTCTTGAAATGTGTCCCAAAAATCATGAAATGGGTCTCACACCCCATGGATCTTTTGTTATTTCCTTCTCTGTTGGTCACTTGACCTTTATTTTCTAATTTATATCACTGTTGGTGATGTTCCTTTTGGATAATGTTGCATGTTATGAGTGATCAAGCCCAGATTAGGGTTAACCCCTGTCGCGGAACCCCTGTCGCGGACCCACGGTTCGCGACACACTTCTTGTTCCGTGACCAGGAATTATGCCATTTGTTGGATTTTCTCACCTTGTGTCGCGGAATCCCTGTCGCGGACCCATGGTCCGCGACACACTCCTTGTTCCGCGACACGACAACCCTAATTTCCAAAATTTCATTTCTCTTATTTCCCACCTATCTGTCGAGATCCTCCTGTCGTGGACCCACGGTCCGCGACTCAATTTCTGTCTCTCGACAGGCCTGTTTCTCGACAGGCTTGGCATCTTTTTGCCAAATTTTTATTCTCCATCTCACCCTATTAAGTAATTGAACCTTTATATTAATATTTTGAGGTTGAAATCCGATGATCTCAACCCATGATTAAATTGATATAAAGAACTTTGTTCAATTTCCATTAAAAGACTCTTCTATAAAAATTAAACTCTAATGATCTAAGTGTATAATCCGGACTGTAATTAATTAATTAATTATGGAATGAGTGATTATTTAGACATAAAGAGTAATTATGGACTAATTTCCATAACCTTGGATGAGAAACCAATGTCTCTCATATAAGATGACCCAAAAATATTTTCTTTTACTTATTTTGTCTTTATCTGTGTTGTGTGAAACGGCTAGTAAGAAATATATCAGACTAATGTTGGCGGGTATTCTCACACGGATAAACTAGCTCGTGGTCTGTATATTAATTACTATGTGTTATTTTGCATGGTCTGGACAGTGGTCGGTGGAAGCCTTGGCAGTTCATCCATCCGGGATTATAATAGCTGCTCAGCCGACTCCTATCCGGATACAGTTTCTACTTATTTATCTTAATTTCAAACCCGAATTTCGAACTGTGATATTATCAAACAGTGCCGATCAACATTGGTTGAAGAGCATCACAATAAGAAAACATGTAGGTTTTTCTCTAATTTCTCAGATAGTAGAAACCTTGGTGATAGCGATCACTATCAATTAAGGTTTTCTGCTGTCTAAAATCATTTCACCTGGAATAGTTGGGACCTGGATAGCAGATGTTTGCAGTCCAATAACCCCAGTTATTTTTGCCATCTTTTTAGCCAAAATAAATTCTCCTCATCTCTGGCTATTTCACCTCTGTGTCTCAACTTCTGTCTAAACCCACCTTATATTTAGGGTTAATTTAATTTTACACTTCCCTATAAATTTATGCATGATACGATTATGTAACTAGTGTGGTCAAACTATTTTGGGATCCTTCCCTTGGACACAGGAGTTTTGATTTTAACCAGATTTCTCACAATAAATTTCCAATAAAAATTCATTTATAAAATCCGGATCTAAGTAAGGGATAAATTCCTCAGTTATGTTTAATTCATATTCTACCGGGGGCTGATTTTGGGAAATTAGAAGCAGAGTCAGCAATTAGGTCTCACCTAGACTGAAAGGGTCTGTGTTCTTATTGAGGGTCTAGTACCTGTTTAGGGAATGATTTTCAAATCTATTATTTTCCAAAATTGCTGTGTGTTGGGAATCTGATATTAAATGTTGCACTGAGATGGGGTCCACTTGGACTCAAATACGGTGTGATAGGTATTAGTAGAGGAACAACATTCGGGCCTTGGTTATTTTCTGAGATAGGGTTGAGTACTCTTTCAACTGCTTCCTCTTCTGCCAGAGCCTATTTTTGAGTCCTGAGTGAGTGCATCCGGAACAAACTAATTCATTAGTTCGTTTCATTAGTTTGTATCTCAGACGGGAAGTGAACACCGCGAGCGGTTCACCGAGAATAGGGAAATCTTGATCCACACCCAGTCACCATGACTGGGGGCTGTCTTTTACTACCAGGGTCAGACTTTCAAAAACCTCCGAGTGATAGGATTTTAAATGCTTTCTTTATCGCTTTCTTGTAACTGCTTTCTTTTAACTGCTTTCTTTAGAGGTCACTCGGTTGTATTGAGAGTTGTGTAACTGCTACTAGGACTGAGAGTTAAGGGATAGTTCAGGGCTTGATTAGAATCTTTGGGTGTGACATGGGGGAATGATAGCAGTACTTGACACTTCAATAAATGATTTGTCGGGTGTTGCTTGTCCACCACAGATAAATAATATACCTTAGCAATGCATTGCAAGGGTAGTTATGCGTCTGTGGTATCTTAGACTTTATTTTCTTAAGAGCATGTAAACTCTTACTGTAAGTACCTGTCTGTTAAAGGGAACATGGTATAGAGAGCATGAGAATTAGCTAACTGAAAGGATTATCCCAAGCTAAGATCTGTGTAACAAAATGGAAGTTTAATTGTGTTTCATCTGAATCTTGTCCAATCTTTATTATTTTCTTCCTGTCCCTTCTGTCATATTTTAAATCTGCTTTCTTAGAATAATCTTAACCGCTTTCTTAGAATAATTTTATTGCTTTCGTAGATTAAATTTAATTCGCTTTCTAGAATAATTTTATCTGCTTTATTTTAATTGCTTTCATAGCTTAGATTTAAATTATGTCAAGTAAACTATAATCAAACACAAACTTGAATCGAGTAACCGAGTAGAAGATCTTAGTAAATGACGTGGGCCCTGCTTCCATCGCACATCCTCCAGTGAACGATCCGGTACTTACTATAAATACTGCAATTTTTGACACCGTGCGCTTTCGGGCCACAGTTTCTTAACACGAGTAATAAAAATGTGACAACCTATAATTATATCCCTAATCCCAACTCCGCCTTCATAAATTGGTTTCATTAAATAAAATTGAAAACCAGGATTACGATTTTTTAGAAAATACTCATGAAGAGAGAACTTGTCAAAAGTTTCATGGCAAGGATCTTCAAGGCATGAAATTGTCAGAGATTTCATGCCGGGGAGGTTCGTAATGCCACTTGAACTCAAGGTTTGCTTTCATGAGTAATAAAAAGTGGAATATATCCTTAAGCCCCTTTCCCACGACTCATAACTCTTTTCATTTAATAAATTCAACCTGGGATATTTTAGTAATACTCGTGTGACGAAATTGTCAAAAGTTTCATCAAGCATGTTTTGTCCCGGGTCATCTTATCCATGATAACATTATAATTTGTAATGAGATTGCCCACTATATGGAAAAGTCCTATGCTAGACCCGGTATCATGACCATCAAAATAGATTTGGAGAAAGCATATGATAAACTTGATTGGCTTTTCATTCGAGATACCCTCCAATATTTTGGTTTCCCTAATACTTTTATTAATCTATTAATGTTCTGTATCGAAACTCCATCTTTGCAGGTCCTGTGGAATGGAACTTTATCACAGCCTTTCTGTCCTTCCCAGGGTATACGACAAGGCGATCCTATCTCCCCGTATATCTTCATCCTATGTATGGAACGCCTGGGGGCTATGATGTTATCTTCTGTTGATCAAGGGAAGTGGAAACCTCCTAATTGGAATAAGCACTCTTTAACCATTCCCTATATATTTTTTGCAGTGGATATTCTTCTATTTTCTAATGCTACCATTGACCAGCCATCCTCATTAACTCTATTTTGTCCTGCTTCTGTTCTAACTCGGGCCTATCTGTTAGTTTGCATAAATCTAGGATTACTTTTGGTAATTCTGTTCCTGTTCCCATAAGATCTGACATTGAGGGTATCCTTGGCATTCACAGCGCCCCTGGTGTAGGGATCTACCTTGGAATTCCAGTTTATTCAGGGATTTTTTCTTCACTTTCTTTAACTTCATTCTTGATAAATTCTCCTCTAAACTTAGTAGTTGGTCTTGTATACTTTTTAGTTTTGCTGGTCGTATCACTTTAATCAAATATGTTCTCCAGGGCATTGTGATTTACCCTATGCAGGTTCTAAAATTCCCTAGCAAAGTCAGCATGGAAATTGATAAGCTTTGTCGTAATTTCCTGTGGGGTACGACTAGGGACTGAAGAAAGATTCACCTTGTGGCTTGGGAGCACATTACAAAGGATTATGCCTCGGGAGGATTAGGCTTTCATAATCTTACCACCCTTAATGAGGCCTTACTAATGAAGAGTTGCTGGGGTCTCTTAAGCCGTAACTCAACCTGGACTAGTCTTCTAAAATCGAGATACGGTTGGAAACGTCATAAACTCAAAAATCGCCCTCAGTCCCTCTCCCCTTTTGCCAAAGCTCTCATGAGTATATGGCCTAGGTTTCTCCCTCTCATTGGTTGGAAAAAGGGTAACGGTAAAACCATTCTATTCTGGCTTGATAATTGGATTGACACGAACACTATTTTGCAGGATCATGCCATACGTCACCTAACAGATATGGATCTGGAGCGCACCCTTGACTCCTTTGTTAAGGATGGTGCCTGGTATCTTAATGATCTGATTGAGTCTCTCCCTATCAATACCATCCGCCTTATCCTCCAGCTTACTCCTCCAGCAGTCAATGATCCGGTTGATCTCCCTTTCTGGAAGCCGAACCCTGAAGGAAGTTTCACTGTTAAAAGCGCCAGGGAAGTCCTATCCAAATCCCAACTCTCTCATCACTATCATTCCCCCACTTGGAAGCATATTTGGAGATGTCCGAGTCCTCAGCATGCAAGATCCTTTCTTTGGCTTTGTTATCACAATAAAATTCTGACTGGTACTGAACGATGCAAACACAACCTCAGCCATGATGATAGTTGTTGGAAGTGTGGTTCATCGGAGAACGCTTTGCATGCTCTCAGAGACTGTACATATTCGGCCCGAGTTTGGCGACACCTTGGATATAATTCACGTTCATTTTGGAGTACCTCCATGCAAGATTGGATTGCCTCCAATCTTTGTACTAAAGTTGGTTCTGAAGCAGCCACTACTTTTGCACTCGGTGTATGGCTCATTTGGAAAGCTAGATGTAACGAACTCTATGATCACTCTACCACTAATTGGGACACTCTCCACTTTAACATCATATCCAGTAGCAGGGTTTTCAACTCCAATATTGTAGCCGCCAGAGCTTCAGGCAGGAGAATCTGGAACACGACACGAGTTAAATGGTGTAAGCCTCCTACTGATTGGTTCAAACTTAATAGTGACGGAAGCACTTCATCACTCTATAGCACTGCGGGTGGCGTCATTCGCAACTTGGAAGGGCAATGGGTCTGCGCTGTCCGATCTAAGAAACCTCCTATGGACATCCTTCATGCAGATGCCTGGGGTATTTTACTTGGCCTTCAAGAAGCTTGGAGTATGGGGATCATTAGCCTGGAAGTCGAATGTGATTGTAGACGTGCCATCGAGCTTATCAACGCTAATTCAGCTACGATTGGTGACCATTCTGAGATCTTCTCCAAAATTCTTCACATGAAGACTTGGAATTGGCGGCTTAAATTTTCATATATTCCTAGAGAGATCAATATTGTTTGTGATCTTTTACTTCGTGATCGTTCCTTTTTTCTTGGAACCGAGCACCTTACTCGTGCCCCTGAGTGCATTAGGGATGCATTGTTAAATGACTCAGTGGGCATGTACCACTCTCTTCAAATAGTTGAATGAAACTGGCTCCGGCCCCGCTTTTCTTCGAAAAAAAAAGAGATATACTCCCTCCCCTTTTTTTAAATTAGCATTTGCATAGTTGATATTATTAATCAAGTAACTTTAATTCAATTTTTTAGTACAGTTATATATATAATACTTCATAAAGCATAGTCAAGTGAGATATTGTTGGATTCATTTAATCACGTAGTTTTATAATATCAAAGTTTTTTTTCTGACTACTGTCCATCTCCATATCGGCAAGTTTTTTCTAACAAATTAAAGCACATAGTTAAAAGTCTAACTATGTGAATTGATTTGTTAACAATACCATCATTACATAGTTTTACTATGTGATTAAATTCGTCTTTAATTTGTTGTTAAAAGTCTAACTCTAATTCAATTTTAATCACATAGTTAGAACTTTTAACTTCTAACTACTATCAATCTCCATATCGGGAAGTTTTTTTCTTTTTCTTTTCTTTACTTTTCGGCAAATAAAATGGGTTTTAATATGCTTAACTATCTATTATGATTCTATGAATGATTGTTCCTATTGTTGACTGTTCTTATCTATTTGATCGTGGATGTTCTTTTCTCCTAGTTCGAAGTGAGGTTTGCATTATTATTTTGTACTCCCTCCGTCCCACTTGAGATGTCTGGTTTGACTTTTTGACACTGTTCATTGTTCAACTTTGACTCAATATTATTGTTAGTATATATTTGGAAAAAATAGTCGAGTTCGGTCTTGTTAGATTCGTCTAATCGTGTAGTTTAAGAATATATCTTTTACATAATTTTCACTTGTATATATTTTGAGATATTAACGATTAAAAAGGTGCATTGGATTGTGTGCAGAAATCAAACAAGACATCTTAGTTGGGACGGAGGGAGTATAATATTATTTGAACGATTTTTCAAATTAGTTTGTATTTGATTTTGGGTAAGTTTTCTTTGTGAATTTTTTTATGAAATCGGCTCCGCTTGTTGAGATTCCTGATTTTGCTACTGCGTGCAGGAAAAAAGTGGAGAAAATATAAAAAACAGAGAGGGAGTACTATATATCCATTTATTTTTATATACTTATTAATTATTCTAGAAAAGGTGGTGTTTCGTTCCTAGTTTATTAAAAAATAATTATTCAAAATGCTGTATTGTTTTTTATACAAATGGCCGATGAGTTCGAGTGGTTGTGGGGCTTGAAACGCTTAAATAAGATCACAATTTCGAATTATTATGAATGTAAAGAATTACTTTGAGAGAATCTGTCCGTTTAGGTTCACCTGCACCCAAATGTTAGTATGTTACTCATTGGTCTAATTAGAAAAAAAAAAAAACTTAAGAAATCTTTTAGATCCATAAAAAATAAAATAAAAAGGATATTTCTCGAAAAAATGGTGGGCAGAAGCCTTTATTAATCAAACACCTGGGTAAGGTGTGATACAGACAAAAAAAAAAAAAAGGATATTTCTTATATATTCATTTAACACTACACCGAACTATTTGAATGTGGAAAAAAAAAAAACACACACACACTATACAATATAAATTGGAGCTTAATTTTGGGGCTGAGCATGCAATCGAAAATTGATCTTGTTTTTACTGTTATTTAATATATTCAATAGTTGTTTAATTCACTAATAACCACATCTTTAATTGTATTAAACAATGCCTTTTGAAAGTGTTGAACCATTATTTAATTTAATCAGCATTCGACGATATTAAACAAACTCATATATGTAGTAGTACTCCCTAAACAACTCATCATTGCATATATACAGAATCTGTGTGACATGTCTTATGTGTCCACATAAAAACTGATCGAGAGCGAGGGCTCTCCCGATACGATGAATTGGTGAATTGTCATAGGTGGAGTAGCGAGTACTATATACTTATTTGTGTAGTTTTTAAATATCAAAATTTTAGAATTTTTAAATATAACGAACTTGAATTATTAGTGGTTTAAAAATGTGCATTGGACTGCATGAAATGGGGCAAAAATTTACTAACGGACCAATTTAGATTTTTTGCAAAAAAAAAAGGGGACCGATTTGGCAAAAACATTTGACACATCAACAATTATGGCATAATTAATGAACAGTAGATTGATTTAGACGTAATTAATATATGTAGCGGACCAATTAGAAAAAATAAAAAAAATGATCGATTTGATTTTTTTGTAAAAAAAGGACCATTTGTTCCTTTTTTTTCCCAAATGTTACCAATACCCACTAACTAATTTTGTAAACTAATTTTAGTGACACATCTCTATCGTCCAAATCATTTTATTTAATGAATATATCATTGGGGTTTGGGACTTACCCTAGCGGTCAAGTCCCCCGTCTCCCAACCATAGGTTGGAGGTTCGATCCCCACCCAGCCCAATATCCCTCCCCTTTATCTCCTTTGTAATTTGTGTGGTTTGGGCTCCCACACACCTTTACCGAACATGAGTGTCACCGTTTACCAAAAAAATGAATATATCATTAATCAATAGAAATAATACTAGTAGTATGCATGTTAATTAATTAAATTATTTAGGAGTATAAGCACAGACATGCCCACCAGCAATACCAGCAATAAAACTAAGAATAAATTTTAGTTCGGCAATAAGTATTCTAGGAGTAATTGATTTTGTGCCCTTTAATTTCCTTCATTGATTTGTTTTATGTATTCACTTCTCCTTTTAATTGAGTATTTATAAATTATTCTATTATTCTTTCAGGATTAATACTAACCATAGAGTTGAGTTAATGCGTAACGCATAGTGCCAAAATTCAAATTTCGAATTCCAACAGCATAATTAAATACGAAATACGCAAAAATTATACTCAATCATTCCAAATAATACTCTTGCAACGGATATACTACTAAGTTAAATTAAATTACTTTAGATTAACGTATTTAGATCCATATAAATCATATATATGAATATGTATAATGCGTGTGGTTTTTGATGCTAAATTTACATATGCAGAACGTAATATATAAAATTTGTTTTGTAGTGCATTATATAAAATAAAATAAAATACATCACTTTAAACATCGCATACCCAAAAAAAAAAAAAATCATAAAATTCTGAACTTAGAGTAATATTTTGCATATCATAAATATTAAAGTTTATCACCAAAACAGCTAAACTAGACGGAAGGGGTTAGTGTGCAGGTGGCTGCACATGCAACCACCATGTGTGTGATGTGGGAGTTGTGTTGTGTGATGTATGAAATGGTATATTTTGTGTGCTGTGAGACATGTGTTGTGTGATGTAAAAAATGTGATGCTCAGAGAAGTATTTTGTGATGCGAGATGTCTTTTTTGTGATGTCTGCACCTAAAGGCTCTTGAAGGGGTTGTTGTACCGTAACCGGATTGAAACTAACTAATGCATAATTGTTTACAGAGGGGACCATTTATCTTAATTATTAAGCTTTAATTAATTTATTATGGGGTTGACTATATATGCGTATTATTAGTATATTGTGTTGTAATAATAGTATTAATACTGTAATCACCAAAAAAATAGTATTAATATTGTATTGTAATGTAACCAAAAAAAATGTTGTATTGTAGTATTGAGTTAAAAAAAATCAATTTAGTCCCATAAATTTTTTCAATTTTCAAAACAGTCCTACAAATATCGAATTAGACGAATGCATTCCATAATTATCCTCATCATCGCCGAACTCGTCCATGAACCCAGTTTTTCGCTAATCATCGCCGAACCCGTCGCATAACTACTCTAATGGAGGGATGAGTTCGGCGATGAATATGGTAGTTATGGAATGGGTTCGGCGATAATTAGCAAAAAAACCGGATTCATGGATGGGTTCGGCGAAGACTATAGTAGTTATGGGACGGATTCGTCTAATTCGATAGTTGTGGAACTATTTTAGAAATTTTTTTAAATTATTGTACTATATGAGTTTTTTTTTTCTGTATTATTGACTAGTGAAGGGTACATTCGTCATCAAGTATTCACAACGACAATGCTTGGCTACATTTATTACGGTACGCGAAATTCCGCCGGCCTCAACTGCTAGGGTTATTTACCGTTTTGCTTTTGTTTTTATTTGTTTACTTATTTATTTATTAGTCATACTTTTAGGAATGTCAATGAGCCGGTTTTTGGGACAGGAAGTAGCATCCTCATTTCCAAAACCGTTACTATTTTCCTTCACCAAAACTGGCCCGATTCCCGTCGGGGACATTATCGGGATCCTCATTAGGTACCGTGATTTCCCCGATTCCCATTGAGTATTTTATCGGGGATTCAAAGAAATATCAACTTTCAACTTTTTTCGGTAATTAAAAAAGGTCGGAGATATTTTTTTTTAAGCCAACTTTCAATTTTACTAATCATAATATGAAAACATACACATGAATTATTTAAATAAACCATAATCAACATAAAATATTTATAATAGTTTCAAATATATATAATCTATCTATCAAACTATGACCTTTTTCACTCATTTTTTAATTATGTTGGATGAACTGGGTAAAATTCATAAAATATACTCCCTCCGTCCCACCCCAAGTGACCTGTTACTGTTGGGCACGGGAATTAAGGTAGAGTTGGTTTGTGAGTATATAATGGGGTCCACATAGTTGTTGGAGGGGAAAATTATTTCTATTTATAGAAAGAAGACATTTGTAATGGGACATCCAAAAATAGTAAGTAAGACATTTGAAGTGGGACGGAGGGAGTAATATATAAAATATTAATTATAATATACTTCCCCGTCCCCATCTATCCCCATCCCCGAAAAAATCTTCAAAAGAATCCCCATCCCCAATAATTCTCTATCGAAAATTTAGTTTTCGGTTTTCACCATTGGGGATGGGCTTTTTTGCCATCCCTACTTACTTTCAAGTTTCAAAAGGGAGAGGAAATGAGCATTTCACTTAGTGGTTAAATTTCTTAACTTCCAATTTTTAGGTTGAGAGTTCGATTCTCCACCCGACATCCTATCACTCCTCTTTATTCTTTTATGTTTGTGTGACATGAGCTTCTACCAATCGTTTCCTAACCTCTATAACCTGTTTAGAAAATGAAAAAAAAAATTCAAACGTGGGAATTAATTAATGGTAATAAAATTGTATTCTTCATTTACTCGATCAAATTAATGTTATATTGTATTTGGATGGATGTATTCGGAACTGAGAGAATTTGAATATAAATAAATTTTACAATAATACATGGAGTATTTCTATTTCGAATTAATTTCCCCAATTTTAAGCTAATTTAGGGTAGATTTCAAATCCCTAATAAAAATTACACATTTTCAATTTACTCCTCCAAATTTCTTATCAAATACAATTGCAATTTTTTTTTTGCTAAACAGCCTATACATGTTAAGAAATAGATGGTGGGGCACGTGCCACGCAATTACAAAGGGACAAATGGGAGGCATAGGGAGTCGGGTGAGAATCGAACCCTCAACCAAGGTTGAGAATCAGGGAGCTTGACCACTTGGGTCAAGTCCCAATCCCGCAACCTTTGCATTTGGATATATGGATTTGAAAGGAAATTTAAAATCTATAATACAAATCTTTCTACTTGTTTTGATTAGTGGAAGGATTATAAATCTCCTTCCCTAATTTTATACTATTAATAATTTAGAATGGATTTGAAATCCATTCTAACATGAGTAGTCTCTCCCAAAATCCAAATACATTCATCTAAACGGACCCTTAAAATTAATTATCTGAATGGATGGATTTGAAGTCGGTAAGAAATTGTTTGGATGAGTAACTAGAAATAACTCATTAATTATAGATTTTTTTTAAGAAGCCGAAGCCAGAGAAATGATGGTGGAAGCCCATACCACACAAATTACAAAAGAAACAAAGGAGATGGATAGGGAGCCGGGTGGAGAATCGAATCTCTAACCTAAGATTAGAAGGCATGGACTTTGCCACTTGGGTTAGTTCTTATCCCTCATTTATGATAGATTTTAAATCCACTCTGTATTATGTTATAATCTAATCCTACAAAGGGAACACCTCCGAAAGGTTACGAGAATAGATTTAATCCAATGATTTCTATTTCAAGAAAGTTTTCATTTTAGTGACCGAAAACTTTAGTTAATAAATCCAAAATTCAGCCATTAATAATAAGATTACTAAGCGATTGAATTCGCACACAATACTCATTAGTTACTAGAGTTTTAACGAACTAAATTGATAGGTAAATGAAAATATTCTTACAGTGCATATAAAATCACAAGAACAGGGATTAGCCAATTAGGTAGGATGTTTGAGTTGGGGGACATGAAACTTAATAATTGATCATTAACTCATTGCATTGTAATTATTTACAGAAAAAAAAATTGCTACTAACCCATTGGTATCAACATATTTAAACTACTGTCTAGCAAAAAAAAATAAAAAATAAAAACATATCTAAACTACATATATCTAGCCAGATATTGTGCATATGTTTAGACCTAGATGATTATATAATTGCTCAACTCTAATCAAATAATGAAATAATTGCTTTCTATCTTCTAATTGTTGTTATCCTAATAGTATAAGCTACATGTTTCTTGAGATTCTTTTTATTCTACTCCTATTTTGCAATAATTATAAGTCCAATTACATTATTAAATTTAACTACTTTTTCACAATCCCTTGATTAAATAAAAAAATATACTCAACTTCGATTCTCCACCCGGCCTCTATCCATCATCTTTATTCATTTGTAATTTGTATATCATGGGTTCCCACCACCATTTCCTAGCCTGTAGAGGTTGTTCAGCAAAAAAAATTAAAAAATATATATATACTCCCTCCGTTCCAGGTAAGTTGTCTTATTTTACTTTTTGGCATTGTTTATTGTTTAACTTTGACTCAATTTCATTATAAGTAAATATTTGAAAGAAAAAATAATCGAGTTGGGTCTTGTTAAAATCCATAATCATGTAGTTTTAGAATAAATAATTTACATAATTTTTTGCTGTACATATATTAACAGCTTAAAAAATTAATTGGATTATGTGCAGAAATAAAAAATTAATTAGCTTATTTATAAAGACAGTTAATTCCCAAACAGCCAAACATGCCCTATATATATTTTTTACTACTAAATTAAAATGCAAAATCCATACATTGTTATTAATTCATTAAAATAACGGGATAATACACCACTAATAAGTGTAAAATGTATTAGGACGTTCCTTAAAGATTTGCTTTGACACTCAGATGATTTTTTAGTTTTTTACACAACCAAAACTGATGTCTCTCGTTTGTGTTTTTGTTGTGGCCATCAAGATATTGGGCCGGGAAAGAAGGATTGGGCCAAAAAAAGCCCAACATTAGATGGATGAGCAAGAAGAAAAAAAGAAGTGCGCAGAAAAAAGCATGAACTTTCAAGCCGAAGTAATCGACTGTGAACAGCCGAAAAGGGGATACTCGAAATCGGCTCAGGATGCAGCTGGGAACGGTTATCAAGCTTCGGCTATAAATAGGGGATGCCAAGCTCATAATCAAGAGAGACCAATCCACCCCAAAATTTCCTTTATTCCAATTTAATTCTTTGTATCTTTTACTGCTTTCCTTTACAGCTTTCCTTTACAAGCTTTCCTAGAATCTAGCTTAGTTGTTAGCAGTTATTTCTCCAAATTAGCCGTTGTTTTTCAACAACTGGTTGTTTGGTAGCTCTTTCCCGGATAATCAGCCGTTGTTTCTTAACAACTGGTAGATTTCCGTTTGTATCAAGCCTTTTCATTTGAATATAGTAAGATTCAGTCAAGTTTGGGCGCTTTATTAATTTCTCGGACCCGTAATCGGTTTGATCCTTTTCTGATAGCCTCTCTTGAGTCAAGTTTGGGCGCGTTATTAATTTCTCGGACCCGTAATCGGTTTGATCCTTTTCCAATAGCCTCCCTTGAGAAGAAAAAGGTCATTGGCTTGCACCAGCGACCAAACAGGTTTAACTCCTTTTGACTTGATGATTTTTGTGAGCCATGGCTGGTTGCGAAGGTTGGCACATGCATTACCGATTTTACTTGTGAATGTGGTTGTTTCATGCAATGTGTGTTTATAAATGGTGGCGGCACAAGAAACCACTCAAATGGTCAAATTGATGAAATTGCTATTTTAACCTTTTTTTTCTATTTGGGTTGATTTGCACGAGTGCGACCACTTAGTTTTTGTGGTAATACCACTATTATCAATTTCAACTTAGCTTCTTTTTTTTGTGTGTGTGTGGGTTGTGAATACTATTTCTCTAATTTTAATTTGACTTATTTTATATTTTGTGACATCACAACCAAATTTTTTTGGAACTGTTGTTGCTGTATGTGCTACTAACTTTATTAGTGCATGTGTGCGATTTGGTCTATATATGTGTTGTGCTGCCCTTGCTATACATTGTGTCGGGAAGAGCATGCGTTAGGGTTCTAATGGGGCGTCCCGTGGGTGTAAATTTGTTAGGATGCATTTCGTGTGCAGCATGTTATGAATTTTGTATGTTAGAACTCACCAATCACTTGTATTAAAGGCCCTGGCATGACGATAGGGATGGCAACGGGAGGAAGGCCCTGGCGAAAGGAGTGGCATGACAACGGGAGAAAGGTAGGTGACCGGGGGGGAGGGGTATCGACAAGGAAGGAGCACAGAAGAAACGGGTCCTGTTTGGTGTGTACTTAGGGAATATACCGATGGAGTTAAAGGGCATTGATATATTGAGTAGGGTGGATAAGGTTGGGAGAGCCACTTATTGGTTTTTTCCTGTCTGGAAGTGGCAAGCGAGAGGGAGCAAGTTTGGGTTCTTCAGATTTAAGACCAAAACCGATGCTGAACAGGTAATAAGGAGGATAGATGGGTGTTTTTGGCTGGGGAATAGGGTTAAAGCCAACTGGGCTACCCCAAGTAGGGGATTCGCAATGGACGCTAAGTGTGGAGGTAGAGTAAGAAGATCGATGGCAGGGATTAGGGTTTCGAACAAGGGAGGAGGGGCGGTAAGGTGGCAAATGGTGAAGAGTGGTGCATGGAGAGACGATAGAACGTACGCAGAGGTCATAAAGGGGAGTAAAGGTGAGATAGACCCAGAAAAGGAGGGCAGAGATGGGGACCTGATCATGATGGACATTGTGCATGATGAGGATGAGTTTCTCAGTCGATCGGCGGTTGTTGGGATAAAAAGGTTGGTTGATCTGGTTGCCTTCCAGGATTGGATCTACGGAAAGCATGAAGACTGTGCGGAGATAATCTATGGGGGAGGAATCCTCTTAGCGGTGGTGTTCAAAAACCTGGAAGCCAGGGAAAGGTTTTTTGAGGACAGAGGAGATCATGCAATGGTGGATTGGAAAAGAAAATGGGATTCAAATTTTACGGTCAGAAAAAGACTCGTGTGGACATACATCTTCGGGCATCCGTTTAATGTTTGGGGTGAGGAGAATCTCCGTAGGCTGGTGAATGGTTGGGAGAAGATCATCAACATTGACAGGGATACTTCCCATAAAAAAAAGGTTGGATCGAGCAAGGGTTTTGGTTGCTGTAAACGATGAAGTCACTGTTCCATCCAGGTTGACAATACAGGTTGGGGGAAAAGAATCGGTAGTGAGGATTGTTATGAACCATTGTGAAGAGGTGGTGGTAGCTGATGAGGATAGGGTCCCTGGAAAGGACACCTCCATGGAGAAGCGTCCGGCTATAGAAAAAGGGACGGGGTTGCCGGAAATCATCCCAGAGGGCCCAAACGATAAGGAGACGGGAGCCAGGAGCTCAGGGATGGGGGCGGAAGGTAAGTCCAGGATTTCAGAATCTGGGGGAGTGGAACGATCTCTGGAGGCGGCGCTTAGGGGCAATAAATCAGATATTATTGCATGGGGGCAATCGAGGAACATGATGGAGAGCAGTATTAATGATTGCGAGCATGCAGAGAGTGCGATACATGGAGAAGAGGAGGTATCGATTGGGCCTGTAGGGTGGGAGCAGCATAGGGGCTGGGGGGAGTTAGTTGGGCCTAAAGGGAAAGCGTCGGATGTATCATTAGGCCCAGCTAGTCTTGAAAGTATGAGGTATCCAGTTAAGGAGGTCCAACCCATTGTGGAAAAGGAAAAGGCCGGTCCAGACCACTTTAACATTTCCAAAAGTGAAGCCTTTAGGGCCTGCTGTCTTTCTCCGATCAGAGAGGACGAGGGGAGGAGACGAAAATTGCAACGGCAGATAGGTTGGTTTACAAGAAGGGGGTAGTGTTGATAGATCATCCATCGATGTCGCAGGCTGAGGAGGGGACTAGAAGCGAGCAATCAGAGAGGGTTGTGGTAAGGACGTGGGACAGCTGGGAGAATGAAGGGACTTCGCAGCGTTTTGGGGTTGAGGGGAGAGATGTAGCCTGGAAGGTGAGCGTCAGCTCGGAGGAAGTGGTGGTTAGAGGTGGTTGCAGGGGGGTCCAGCCGGATGAGGATCTTGAGCCGAATGAGACCTTGGTTTCGTCGGGATTGGGTGTATATGCCGAAAGTAAAGATTTGAGTGGACTACAGGATTTGAGGATTGTGGAGGAGGCTATGGCGAAGGTTTTGTTGGGTAGGAAGCAGGTAAACCGTAGGGGGCGGAAGCGTGGGAAGAAGGCCGGGTGTAAGGCAGGGGCAGGGTTGGCAAGAGGTTACCAGAGAAGAGCACGGAGGAAGACAACTTTGCACAGCTTCAATTCACAACTCTACGGTCGAAAGGAGGGATGAAGCTTATAGATTTCTCTGAGGTAGAGGCAATATTGGAGTTATCTGATTCTTTGGGGCTTAGTTGCGGGAAAAACAGGGCGGAGTCAATGGAGTGGTTAAGCAAGGAGATGGCTTGAGGTTGGTGTCAGGGGCTTACTGTGATACAGGTTAGGAGATGAAGTTAATAACTTGCAATCTGAGAGGATTGAATGGAGGTGTTAGACGTAGGGCACTAATGAGGTTGTGCAAAAAAGAAAGGCATTCGCTATTGTGTTTTCAGGAAACAAAAATGGTGGATGTACAAGAAAGGTTAGTTTCTCGGTTGTGATGTTCAAAGGGGTATGAGTTCTGTGTACAGCCGGCTGTGGGAAATTCTGGTGGTTTGATGATAGTCTGGGAAACGAGAGACGGCTCCTTTAATGTTATTGAAAAGGAGCATCATTTTATTTGGATTAAAGGTAACTTAAAGGGAGTTAACGGGGTGATGAATGTTCTGAATATTCATGAGCGCAATGGTAGGAGGGAGAGGGCCGATTTCTGGAGTTTGATTGCTAACAAATGTGACACGGGGAGTGGGGAATTATGGCGTCTAGCGGGAGACTTTAACGCTGTGACAGGGGAGGGAGAAAGGTTAGGGGCTGGTGAGGATGATGGATCGTCGAGGGAGTTTCGAGATTTTATCAATCGATTGGGGCTGGTTGACTTGCCGTTGGAGGCAGCTTCTTTCACTTGGTATGGTAGGGGGAAGAGTATGCAGCAGACTAGACAGATTTCTATTATCGCCCGAGTGGCTGAGCTTGTCGGGAGATATCTATCAAAGGCGTTGTGACTCTGTGCTTTCTGACCATTATCCGGTCCGTTTGGAGATGGGTGAAAAGTCTTGGAGGCCTAAACCTTTTCGATTGTATGATTACTGGATGGAAGATAAGGATTTTAAGAAGTTGGTGAGCGAGGTATGGGGGGAGGGCAGGTCGGGGGATGAGGGTGAGCGAGGGGGCGGGTTACTGGGCAAGTTAAGGAAGCTTAAACATAAGGTGAGGGGCTGGGAGGGGTATGGGGCGGCTGGTTTAGAGAACAAAATTCAAAAGATCATGTCGGATATAGGAGAGTTGGAAGAGAATATGCAGGTGTATGGGTTTGAGGAGGCGAGCAGGAAGGAGTAGAGAGGGAAGCAGGATGATCTAAAGAAATTTCTCCCTAACGAAGAAAGAAGATGGCTCCAAAAATCGAGAGTGAGATGGCTCAAGGAGGGGGATTTAAACACTAATTTTTTTCATACTGTGGCTGCTGTAAATAAGAGAAGGAATTATATCGGTGTTGTTTTGTTAAATGGTTCGGTTGTGGAAGAGCCGCGAGAAGTAAAAGACCTGGCATATTCCTACTTTAGATCTATCTTCTCTAGATCTAAGGGCGTTTTTCTCCGGTTCGAGGACGTAGGGCTGGCTCAGATTGATGACAACAATAAGGCATGGTTAGAACACAGATTCTCAGAAGAGGAAATTCGCGAGGTTGTCTGGAGCTGCGATGGGAACCGTGCCCCAGGTCCCGATGGATATAACCTAGGGTTTTTTTAAGAAGTTTTGGAACTTGCTGAAAGATGATGTCATGGATATCTTATAGAGGTTAGATAGGGACAGGAGATTGCCGAAGGGTTCGGGAAGCTCTTTCAAAGCCTTAATTCCTAAGGTGGACCTGCCGATGGACTTTAGTAATTAAAGACCAATATCTCTTGTGGGCAGTGTCTACAAAATCGTGGCTAAGCCGTTGGCTAGAAGGTTACAATGAGTGCTCGGAGGCATGGTGGGGGTCTCCCAGATGGCCTTTGTTAGGGGAAGGCAAATTCCTTAATGAGGCATTGATCGCATCAGAAGTGTTGGATTCCACATTGAAGTCGGGTAGACAGGGGTTTGTGTTGAAACTAGACTTCGCCAAGGCATCTGATAATGTGTCTTGGGAGGCGCTCTTTGGTGTTCTTGAGGAAATGAATTTCGGGGGAAAATGAATTGATTGGATTAGAGCCTGTGTATAGTCAGCCTCTGAAGCTGTACTTATAAACGGTTCTGCTACCAAGTTCTTTGATCTATAAAAAGGGCTAAGACAGGGCGATCCGCTTTCGCCTTACTTATTCGTCCTTGTTGCTGAGGTTCTGAATAGACTACTAGTTAAATCAGCGGCATCTCGGTTGCTGGTTGGATTACCTTCGGGGGGTAGAGGTCCCATCATCACTCATCTCCAATATGCAGATGACACGTTACTTTTCTGTGAAGGGGCTTTTGAGCAGGTCATCATCATTAAAAGAATTTTGTGGTGTTTGTCATTATCTACAGGCCTACGGATTAACTTTGATAAAAGTTGTCTATTTGGAATTAATTGCCCTTCGGATATGGTGGAGGAAGCCGCTTCATTATTCGGATGCAAGGTTGGGAGTTGGCCGATGAATTATTTGGGTTTCCCATTGAAGGAAGGTCGAATGGAACTGCTATTTGGAAACCACTGTTGGACAAAGTAGAGAGGAGAATGGCGGGATGGCAGGGAAAGCTGTTGTCTCAGGCCGGTCAATTGTGCCTAATTCGGTCTGTGATGAATAGCTTGCCAACATACTTGTTATCATTATTCAAAGTGCCAGTGGCAGTGGGAGAACGACTGGAAAGGATCAAGCGAAGATTCTTTTGGAATGAGTGGGATGACTCCAAAAGAATGCATATAGTATGTTGGGATAGGATATGTCAACCTAAAGAAAATGGAGGGCTACAGGTGTGGAAAACAAGGGATTTCAATACAGCTTTATTACTAAAATGGAGGTGGAGGTTCGGGAAAGAGCACGCACTTTGGAAACAAGTGATTAATGAAAAATATTACAGTGGCACATCCCCTTTGTTGCCGAAGATGAGGATTGGGCGTTCGGTTTGGGGCAGGATATGCAGCGCCTGGGAGGAACATGATATGAGAGGTGGTAACGGTGGATTCAAAATTATTGTGGGGAATGGATCCTCGATTCGCTTCTGGCAAGATGTGTGGGTAGAGGCCGGGAGACCTTTGCTAGAACTTTTCCCCAGATTATACACTCTGGCTATTAACAAGGAGGGTAAGGTGAATGAATATGGTAAATGGTGTGGATTTGGTTGGCAGTGGGATATACATCTAAGAAGGACATTATTTGACTGGGAAGCAGGGGTGCTAGACGAGTTGCTGAGGACTGTTAACGGTTTGAAAATGAATAGGTTTGTTGAGGATAGAGTGGTCTGGATGGAGAAGAGTAATGGTGTATACTCTACTCGAACCTGGTGGAAGCGATATGGTGCAGGAACTCCCAGAGAGCAGAGGCTGGCACGGCGTAATGTCTGGAGGTTAAGGGCTCCTATGAAGATAAAATTGCTAATCTGGAAACTTGCAAACAATGGCCTACCAACTAGGGAACTTCTTCTTAGAAGGGGCTGCATTAAGTCCTCAAGTGCAATGTGCCATTTATGTGAAAAAGCCGTGGAATCTACAAACCACATGTTCTGTCAATGTGAAATTTCTTTGGGGTTGTGGTACCGTGGCCTAGAATAGTGTGGTGTTAGGTGGGTCATGCCTGGGACGGTAGCAAACCTACTGGATGATTGGTTTGGATACTCCCCATCGCACGGCATGAAAGTCTTGTGGTTTATACTGGGAGCAGCTACAATATGGACTATATGGATCAACAGGAATGAGAAGGTGTTCAGGGGGAAAGATTTAAATATACAGATGGCATGGGAAGCTATCCGATGGAGAATATGCTTGTGGTGGAAGGCATTTTCTAACGCTGATATAGATCCTCGATGGGTAGGGGAGTCCAGTCTAGATGGTAGATTGATGAATTTCCCAAGCGGACGGGTGAAGGCGCCTCGGCGAGGCCTAGTGTGGGAGAAACCGGAGAGGGGTTGGTGGAAAATCAATACGGATGGATCCTCATTTGGCAACCCGGGTCCAGCCGGGGTAGGGGGTGTTATACGTGATGTGAAGGGGAAAGTCATCTTTATTCTTTCAGATTTCATTGGGATTACTGATTCGTCTGAAGCCGAAATAACTGCTATAAGTAGAGTCTGCGAGGCACTTATTCGTGACCAAGGCTTCCCCTTGCAAAGGTTAGTGTTCGAGTGTGACTCTATAAATGTCGTGCGGTGGATTCACGAGCCTGACAAGCTGCCGTGGCGTTTTTGTAACCTGATTGGCCCTATTGTCAATGTAATGAGTTGTGCTGGGGAGGTTCGCGTGCAACATATCTTAAGGGAGAGAAATGGGGAAGCCGACCATTGGGCGAGATTGGGGGCGTCCGGAGAAGACAGGGTGGAGGCTTGGTTCTGAATATTAGTTGCCTGCTTTCTGAGTTGAAAACCTCGTTGTTAAGGAATGAAGGGTGGAGAAATGGGGCTAATCCCCTTAGCTGACCAGGTGCACAAGGAAATGAGAACAGGATCCTGTGGCTGCCTCACTGTTTCTTCTCTTTTCTTCCAGTTTCTTTTGCACGTTGCTGCTGCTGCTGGAGTTGCTCGGAATTGGCTGCAGTTTTGCTTGTTTTAGTGGTGGCTACGGATGGTATCTTGCGACATCAATTATGCTGATTGTGGACGGCTAGGGGCATGGAACGAATCTTATTATACACACTGCTGCCCAAAGAAATGCTTTACAGCGAAGGCTCCGTTCTAACTCACACGATGTTGGTTCAAGCACTTTAGAGGATAGGCGTACGCTCATGCACAAACAGTACAAACAGTTAGTCGACTGGCTAGCGGATCCGGTGAGATCTGATCATTAAACTCCTATTGATGTATGCATACGTGAGTTTCATTTGATATCCTATAATTTGCTTAAGCATTCATGTTGAGCTTACATATGTCTCATGACAATGCATTGGCTAAGATAAGGGCGCTAGGCTGGATTTTCTCTAACCAATTTTATTCTTCATTCCCCTTCTGAGCCTTGATCTGAACCTTTCTGACTATCCCTCTAGGTCGCTCCCCTACCTTGTGCCCCTTTTTTTTTAACCCTAATGCATTTTCCTCGGTTCTGTTTTTTTTATACACCCCACAATAAGGAAGTTCAAGAACTATTCTTAGGTTTCAGTTGAATCATATTTTGATGTTACATGATTGTTTTTAGAACTGTCATGGAGCTTGGAATGTTTGTCTTTGCTGGGTAATGATTGGTGATAAGATTGGGTGGTAGTGAATTTCTCCATTTTGACAGGAGAGTTGGACAGCCTATGGGTAGTGTACTAAATAGAAATGAAGATATATTGTATTGAAGAAGAATTACAGAAAAAGAGAAAGAAAAGAAAAAGAAAAAAAGAAAAAAAAGAAAAGAAAGAGTAATAAGTGAAAAAAAAGAAAAAAAAAAGGGAAGGTTAAGAGAATGAAAAGTTGGTAATCTTATTCAGCCAGGTTTACTGCTTTCTAGTTATACATCAGTTGATGCTGTGGAGCTGTCCAATTGAGTCTGGTTCCATTTAGGCAGTGTTGTGAGTGGTTAAGAGTCTTTGGGTTCTGTGAAGTATGGAGTGGGGTTGGATAAGACCGGTTAGTCTAGTACTATGCATTATATGCTTCAAATCATTTTGGCCATTTTCGATTTTGCCATATCTTCAGCCTACACCAGTAAGAGTATTTGCGTCCCTGTTATATTTACCAATCTATTCTGCTGATCAACCATTCCATTATCCCAGCTCTGCCCCTTTGATTGGCTTGATTCATGGGACTTGAACACTTTTGTAGAGGAAATGTGATGTTGAAGTATATTTATAGGATTGTCAAAGTAACACATACATGTATGCTCTTTTGACTATGGGATTGATACAGAGGTGTGCATTTAGAGGAACTGTTAATGCCAATGCCGATACTAATATTAGAATAGCCACTGATGCTCCTGATGCTCGGAGATGATTATTGATTAAGAAAGGATGACACGGTATAAACTATTGAAGGAAGCCGGGACGGTCAGACCAGGAACACCCAAACAGGTCTTTGTTTCTTTCACTCAGATCCACGATCCAGATGAGCTCAAAATTTTGGCCCTTTGTTTTACTTTTTTTAGTGTGTAATATTTTTAGTACCATCTCAGTGTGGTGGATAGAATGAAGGATAGTGCAAATTGTAAGGCTGATTTGGCTATGAAGTATTGAAGGAATAAAAACACTTTCTCATAATAATAATAATAATAATAATAATAATAATAATAATAATAATAATAATAATAATAATAAAAACTGCTAATTGGATGTTTGATATGGAATGCAGGCCGGTAACACACAACCCCTTTGCACAGGGTCCCTAATTTCTTGATGTACTTTTTCTTTAATTATTATGTTTTTATTTTTATTTTTTATTTTTGTATTTTTTTCTTTTTCTTTTTTACTTTTGAATTTAAAATTTTTTATTTTTATTTTTTTATTCTTTGTTAAGAACTGCGTAGGTTATTGATCTTTTTGGTATTACTTAGAGATGCAAGACTTAAAAATAAATAGAAATTAATTCTTCTTATTATAGTGTTATGTTTTATAAATAAATTGAATATTTATATATTTTTTAATTTTATTAGTGAGCCTCATTTTTATTATAGAATAGGTCCAGCGAAAATAATTAGACGACTCGATGGAATGTATAAGTTGATTAACAATTTTCTTTGATCTATATGCACTAGAAGGTTTTTCTCTTCTACCAACTGAATTTACGACCAAAATTCGTAAGTTACCATAATTTTAGCGATTAAAATTCGTTAGCCACCACATTTTTTAGCGACCGAATCCGTAAATTTTCTAGTAGTGATGCCACATGTTACTTTTATTATTACTTTAGGGTGACTGGTTCATGCTTAATTAATATTTTTTTTAGGTTGTAATTTTTATGCAACGGACACTTTCGCTCCATTGCCATTTTTTTAACTGAACAACCTATATATGTTAGGAAATGGATGTTGGGTGCTCCAAAAGATATTTTTTTACTTTGATATTTTTTAAAAAATAAATTCTATTTAATTTAAAAAATCTATATAATTTAGATTTTAATTATATTCATTAATTGGAATATGTTTTAACTAAACAAAAATTAGCCGTTATATTTTATTCGTTTATTCATTAAAAAAAATGGAAATGATGATAGGTAGTGCACCTAGCTAGAGGCCAACTTGCAACTCATTAATATTTATGGCAAAATCCTACCCCCAATTTTCTAACACTGAAAGTTTTTATTTTTTTAATCATTAACATTTAGGGGTTTAATTAAAGTTATTTAATATTTTGTCACAATTTGACTAATTGCTCTAAATCACTAATGGTGATATAATTACATACCTACCCTACCATTAAGCTAGGATTGTATAATAATAATAATAATAATAATAATAATAATAATAATAATAATAATAATAATAATAATAATAATAATAATAATAATAATAATAATAATAATAATAATAATAATAAGTTACTTTTGATGAAATAACATATTAAATGGATCGACCTTCTAGCGAATTGTAAGGTAATGACCTTATTTCGAATAACCGGATAACATATAGCATGATGGATTAATGAACATATATTAATAGTAGTTTTGACCAGCAAATACTAATAAGAAATATAATTAAAAATAATTTTTAAATTTGAAAATAATAATTTCCTCATGAATTTGCTTCAAAAAATAGTACGTAATTGGATTTGAGCATATTGAGTCGAATCTGTTCATACTATGCTAGTATATTTGTCAAACGAACATATTTGATGGTCAGATAAATTTTTTTTGAGGAAATAGTTGTTTCATTAAGCACAAAGAAATTATAATGTTACAGTACTTGCATTTGATTGCTTGGTTACACAAAACAAAACGGATACACAGTTCTGGTATCAACAAAAGTTCGCCACCCATTCTTCAAGTGCCCACTCAGACCGCCCCAAGTACTCATGCTGGAAATAGGCTTGCTAGCAGTGGCACAATTCTTACATCGTGAAGACAGGAGCAACAGCAAACATTACTTCCGAAATCAGCACCGATTTGACAACCATTTCGTTGCACTCCCTCCTTGTTCTGTAGTGATCAAGATTACCACCCCTCTTTTTTTTTGAGAAGAAACAATGCTTTATTCCATTGGATTCACACGGTAAATCACAATCTCAAGGAAGACTAGACAATCGAGTCACCCTTCCAAGTTCACCAAAACCGCGCCATCCCTCAGGTCTCCCCATCAGTCTGTAGTAATCCCACTTCAGCTTTCCAAATAGCGCACTCTCAAGTAATGGATCAACGTGGCATTCCCAACAAATGTTACAACCGTCACGCCTCCCCTGCTATAATATTCAATCCAATGCATCAAGCAAGCAGGCCAATCAAAAAACTTATTATTGGGGCCATCAATGTGTGAAGTAGTGAGAAGAAGGAAAGGGTTCAGATGAATGTTGTCTGCAAAAAAAAAAAAAAAAAAAGGAATGAAGAGGAAAAGGAACTGTCTACAGATGTATATACTAGAATCAAGTCACGTTGCACCACACAGGAACTTAGTAGATAGGTACCCAACCGAATCTACATGAACGTCAATATCCATGGTTTTCTTTTCCCCACAACTCTGTAAGCTTTCTTTCCTGTTATGATACCACTTATGTTGCCCCATTGCATACCTCACTACACCATCCCTTAATTCCCCAATGACCCGCCACTGCACAGCTTGTTCTATACTACTTTTTTCTTTTTTCTTTTTTTTCTTTCTTCTATTTTTTTTTTCTTTTTCTACTTCTTTTATTTTTTTCTTATCTTCTATTGTCATTCAACCTTTTCCAGAAAATATTCACACCTTTTACCAGCTTTCCTTGGATTGTCTTTCCTACCAAAGCTGAGATAATGTACTTCTTGATGCCCTTAATATCCACATTCAGGATCATGACTGTCTCCTCCCATCATCCTTCTTTTAAATTCACGCCCACCCTTATTACATACTTTGCATCTCCTCTAAATTTTCCAACAGCAGTAATTACAGCACCAACAGGATTCACCATACATACATCTACGGACAATTCCATATTCCCCACGAAAAAAGGACTCTGTGTAGCTAGAATATGGTATAAACTATTAGATCATGTATCCAAGGTCATGTAGAAGCAAGGGAAGAGAAACTCAATGAGATTCAAGAATGGCTCGCTGGGGTATGGTAAGTGAGGAGGAAGAAGCTAGATGCTAGATGCAGATCAAAAATGGCTCGCTGGGCTATGGAAAGTGAAGAGGAAAAGCTAGATGCAAAGGGATTCTTTTCTAAAGCTCTATCCTTACTTAATGCATTGGATTGAACATATGCAAGCTTGACATTATGATTGAAGCAAGTGTAGGAATGTCGGTTAAAGCACCACTTTTTCACATAATGTAGTAAACAGAAATGGTCAGATCTCACCAATTTGGCTTGGTGTATGCTTTGTATCTTTCATGTGCTCAACTTTTCCTGCCAATTTAGTCATGCACCTATTGTAATATGAGTGACGCATCTCCCCAACACCCTCAGAATGGAGCAAGGCTAATCATTGACATCCTCTCAGAATGGCTTCATATCAGCAGCAGCATCGCTGAGTCCTCAATCACAAACTTTGTCCCGCAACCTCCAGGGAAGGCGTATGGTGAAAATAGTTGCAACTTTGAGTCGGATCTCCACTAGCAGCATCCATTGCATAAGCAGCAGCATCATTCGAGAAGCATACAAGACTCATAGGCACCTACGTCTCGAACCTTGGCCTGCAACAGCATCCTCCAATTTTATTCAGCCTCATTCCTCGCTCGACTCCCACAGCAGCAATAACCTGAAAAACATATGAAATCAACTTTTATCGCAAACATAGTATTACAGCAACCCCCTTCTGATTTAAATAGTCTGATCTTCCTTTATTACACCATTCCTTCGTCCATCCCTTCCTCTAAACCCTTTTCTGCCCCTTGTGTTCTTTACTAATTCAAGCATGATCACCAGCGTCAGCATAATTTCCCCACCTCACAGACAAGTGTTTCTAAGCCAATCTTATATCCGAAACTAACTTCACAGCGAAACGATTGGTCGTGCCACTCTGTACCAGTCCTCGATACATCCTATTCCCATGGCATCTCACAGGCAGTTTCGACCAACATAGGAGGGCTCAATCCTGCATGACCAACACTCTCTACCTCTTAAACCTTAATTATCAACACAGTAGAAATCCCAACTACAACCAAATCGATAACATCAACCCTTAAAACCACTCCTCTACCTTTTCCTCTCCCAAAGCCCCACGCCTCGCCCAGTGATCAGCTAGACTATTCCGTTCCCTTAAAATATGCCGGATCTTGACGCACCCTGAATGTTTGAACAGGTTCATAATAGGGCCACATATATTATGAAATCTCCAAGGGATAGAGCCTGCATCGTTAAGCCACCTCACCACATTTTGAGAGTCACATTCAAACACCAATTTTTGGAGTGGGAACCCCTGATCGCGAACCAATGCCAGACATATACGACTGATGGCAGTAATCTCTGCCTCTGTGGAGTCTGTGCATCCTATCGAATCTGATAAAACAAAGATCACCTCGCCACGGTCATTCCTAATTATCCCTCTAATCCCTGCCGGACCCGAGTTACCAAGTGAAGATCCATCCGAGTTGATTTTCCACCACCCCACCTCCGGCCGTTCCCAATAGAGACCTGTCCGATTCATCTTCACCCTTGCTGTATATGAATGCTCTATTCCAGTTGGGAAACTGAGCTGCAGCGCTTGCAGACTGATTACGTTCTCCTTGTAGGCAGCTTTCCACCATAAAGACACCCGCCATTTTATAACCTCTACAGCTGCATTGATGTCTGCCCTCGTTCCCTTAAAAATCGTATCATTGCGTACCTTCCACACCGTCCAGCATATAGCCATACACACCAGTCTCCATCCTTCCTTCCTACTTGACTTAACATTGCCATTGATCCACCATTCAACTAACTCCAAAATCTCTCCTGGTGTCGCTCCCACCTCACACGCCCAAGCTCTTCCTTGTTGCCACAGCTCACCTACGAAGTCACACTGGCAAAATAAATGTGCCACCGTTTCAGTTTCTTTTTCACACAATGGGCAGAGAATATTATTTCCAATGTTACATCCTCTCCTAGCTAACAACTCTTTAACCGGCAATGCATTATTGATCATTTTCCACACTAGTAATTTGACCTTCGCCGGGCATTTTATCTTCCATAGTAGAACCCACAGCCCCTTCGAACCCCCACCAGCCACTTCCAATGTACGGTACCAGCACGATCTTGTAGAGAAACCCCCATCCACTTCTTTAGTCCACACCGTTCTATCTGCCATGAATCTATTCAGGTTCTGTCCTCTAAGTACCGACATAAAATTTTCCCAAACTGCGATCTCCCACTCAAACAATTGCCTCCTCAATTGTATGTCCCATTCCCATTCCAATCCCTTCCACCTTCCATATTCTGCAATCAACCCCGTTTTATTAGTAGCTAATGTGTAAATTCTTGGAAAAGACTCCTTCAGCGTTCTCCCTCCTTCCAGCCATGCATCCATCCAAAATCGAACTCTCTCCCCGTTTCCTACTTGAATAATAAGCCTACCCCCTATCTGTTCTTCGTTAAGGTCAGCCCATGCCTCACTAATTCTGTTCCATATGGACCTGCCCGCCTTCACCACCGGAACCAATGGCGAAGCACCTCCATAAAATTTTGAATCAATTACCTCTTTCCATAACATATGCTCTCTCCCAAAACGCCATTTCCATTTGTAAAGTAGTGCCGTATTGAGCTTCAATGTGTTCCAAATGCCAAGACCGCCTTCTTCTTTATGGCGACATATTTTTTCCCATCCCAAAGTATGTAATTTCCTAACTCCCTCCCATTAATTCCAGAGGAACCGTCTTTTGAGCATCTCCAGCCTCTCCGCCACCATTTTTGGACTTTAAAAATAGATAGGAAATAAATCGGTAAACTGCTCATGACAGATTTTATGAGACACACTCTTCCCGCCTGAGATAGCATTCTTCCTTTCCAACCGGCCAATCTTTTCTCTACTTTGTCAAGAATAGGTTGCCATAAACCCGAACAATTCCCCCTTCCACCTATCGGTAATCCCAAGTATTTAAGTGGTAAACAGCCTACCGAACAGCCCATTACGTTCGCCGCCTCCCTGACTACCTCCTCTGGGCAGTTTAAACCCACAATGCTACTTTTGCTGTAGTTGATACTTTGTCCAGTTGTCAATGTCAGGCACACCAATAGACGTTTGATTAAGATTACCTGTTCGATGTCACCCTCGCAAAACATAATGGTATCATCCGCGTACTGCAGGTGGGATATAACAGGCCCGTCCTCGCTTGATTTCAGTCCAGCATACAGGCCGAGATCGGCTGCCTTCTTCACCATTAGGTTCAGGATTTCTGCCAGCATAACAAAAAGATATGGGGATAATGGATCCCTTGCCTCAGTCCTTTATCTAGCTTAAAAAAATTTGTCAGATAAATTAATTGTACGAATCTACTAAATGTTTGACTACAAGAAAAATTAGCGATTCGACAGCTCCCAAACAATCTTAATATTAATGATTTTAGTGATCGAAATTGCATTCGATGTCTTCTATTATTTTTTTTTATCACTCCAACAAAATTGAGTTTTTTTTTATATATATAATAAAAAAAAGTGGAAGCGGAAAATGAATTTTTTTTTAGAGATTCATTGAAATATGTATTTATTATATAGGAAGCGAAATTCAATTCTATATTTAACAATTTCTTTTTTTTCTGCTTCAAACTTTATAAATTTTACATTAAGATTTTACTTATTTAAACTAGTTGTAAATACATAAATTTAGCATTTCAATATTATAAACGAAAATTATTCTACAACCCACAATCTATCTATAATAAATAATAAATGTTTAATGTATCTGCTGCTGCTGCTTCTTTTTGTTTTTTTTCCGTATTTCTTTCTTTTTGTGTGTGTTCACGCATGCTTGAACATTTTTTTTTCTCTAACCGACGGATTTTTTTTAGATGACCCGCTTCAAAATACGGATGAACTTAGTGAGCACAAATTTTTTTTATAAATAGTTTTCTGTATTTACAAAACCTGAACTCGAGACATTATTTAAACGGCTAGAGTAATTATAACCACTTAAACTAATTGATGTTGTTACACATTTTACAAACATACATAAACTTAGTTTTAACCTCTAATTTCTCAGTGCTTGTATTGATATATGTGTATGTTGTAAACCCACAATTAATAATTAGCAAGTTATTGATGTGTATATAGCAGCAAGAAAACATAATATGCTCTACAGATTAAAGAATGAAGTAGGATTATTTTTTCAGAGTCAGATAATAATTTTACTAGGGCCCTTTTAGATTTTATTGAATTATGCATGCCTTTTTAATTAACCTTGTTTTCATGCGATTGAATAGTAACATATAGCATCCTCACATTTTGGAATCCAATAATTTACCTATTTTAATAGTGACATGTTAATTTACCTTATTATATATAATAGCATATTTACTCGTGTTTACTTGTGCCCATGCTACATTTTGTACTTTGTGTATTTGCCCATTTTAGCCTTTTACAGGTCTTTGATTTACAATAGGTAGATCAATAATACATGTACATGATCTTGCCCTTTTTAAATTAATTAATTAATTAAACAATCAATACATTGCAAAATTATAGTACTAGTTTTAGTTTCATTATTCATTCACATATTTTCTTAGGGTGAAACTATTAGATTTATTACTCTTATTTTAGATATGTTTTATTTTATTTTTTATTGGAATATGAAATAATATTGTAATACCCAAAAAATAGTTTAAAAAGAAGCGAAATAAGTTATTCATATCAACAATATCCATTGATTTCTTGGTGGCCATCATATAAGAAATTCTTGGTGGCCATCATATAAGAAATTCAAAATTAATTGTGTTTGCCTTTAAGTAATTCAAATATGAGTGATCTCCTGGGAAGTCTCTCGGGGTGCGTAAATGAGGCCAAAGCGCACATGAAAAGCTCATGTTGGTATGTGGGATCAACTTCATGTTCGAGCCGACAACATCAGTAATAACACCTTATTTTTCTGTTTTACTAAAAATGAGGGTATTACGGATGTTATCAGAGCCAAATCGCGACCACTGTGTTGTGGAACTCAGGTGCCTATCGGATAGAATGATCAACGGGATATGGAAATGTGAGGCATGGTCCACGGGATATGGATGGTTTATGTGCAACAAGGACGTTGGGGCCTTAAGGGGTCTGAATGTAATGCCTCGAATAATGACTTAAAAATGAGTTGAACATGTCACTCATACCAAATATGTACTTTTCTTTCTTGGTGTCATTTTATAATGAAACTTCAAAGTTAAATGACCTTGTAAGAAGTCTCATAGGCTGTGTTACAAATACAGACCTCAAGCTTAACATGAAGCTATTCCCCTTATAATGAATGATAAATGGCATGTTATTTTCGTTTCCCTTTTCTTTTGTTTTTTTCCTTTTTTTTTTTAAAGTTAACATGAAACTATATGATAAAATCTATACTTTTTCATATATTTTAAAAATTAATTATATTTTTGGATTGGAGCTTGCCTAGTAACTATATCTTCAAGTTCCAAACATATGATTGTAGATTTGAATAAATATATAGTGAGAAGAACTTGAATATTTCACTTTTTTCCTTGAGCCAATCACCTTTTTTGACAACTTTGAACCCACATTCCCACTACCCACACAAGCCCATGATCTAATTATAATCGGACCCGGAAAACCATGACCCGTCCCATGCCCACATTTTCCACCCCAAATCAGATTTTTAGAGTGGAACTATGGTTAGGAGTGCCTATCCCGTTTTTGCGAAGAGGGTTAGGGTGTGAAGAGTGAAAAGTGGGGAAATCACCTTTTGAAGGGTAGAAATCACTTGGAGATTGTTTCTATCTATAACCTTGAAGTAGGTTTTCTCATTCTAATTCTTGCATTTTCTTGTTATATTCTTAGTAGAATGAATTTGAAGTCGTGGGTGTTGATGTTTTTTGGAAAAGTTAAGAATTTGGTGTTGGAACTTTGGGATTTGGTGAAGAGAAGCAAGACCCGTAAGGAATTGGTTGTAGATTGTGAGAGTAAGTATTTCATTGTTTCTGTAATGTCCCACTGAGTCACATCCACTTGTAAATATTATCTGCTTTTGTCAACTCCCCTCATAGCTTTTAAAATATGTCTATAAGGAGAGATCTCTACACCCTCACTCTTATAAAGTTATAAGTAAGGTATGTTTTGTTTCTCATTTTCAAATGCTGTGGGATATTACAATCCACTTCAGATCAAGCGAACAAGTCGTCCACTCTAACACACCATCCTAGTTACTAGCTCTAATATCATCTATAACATCTCATCTACGAGCTCTTTCACGGCTTTTAAAACGCTTCTACAAGGGAAATGTCTTTCTCCTCTCCAAGCGATGTGGGATATTAATTTTGGTAGTAGGCATAATAATGGTGGTTATCGGTTGTGTTTGAATCTTGTAGGTTAAAGACACGGGGCTGGATTGGAGCTTGAATTGGAGTATTAGGAAACATTGAAGTTGTAGATACAGGCAAGGGATAGATTGGGATTCCCATCCAAAACCTGATTCTACAGTTGTATAATTGCAGCTTACATAGTAGTCAAACCACAGTCGAGTTCTAGATCGTGGCAAGCTCATTGCAATGACATATCTTCATTGCATGTGAACCTAGACGCTTAGGCTCCAATCCGTGAAATTGTGATACCTTAGAATTACAGATGCCTATGACGAGACATATTCAACCGGCGTCTATAATTAGACATGTTCCCATTGGATGTCCACAATTAGGCAGGTCGTTCCCTAGCTAGATATTTATTCTATGAATGAGCATGTGCCAATATGATTAAGCCTTGCAAGCCAATATGAACATTATTGATGTATCACCTACTACTCCTGGTACCCTTTATATGTGTCAAATGAAGTTCGCTACTTCCAATACAAAGCAGATGGGACAGATTGATTGTCCATGGTCAATACCTGTGAAAACCGTAAGCCACTTTTATGGAAGGTTCTTGCCGGCCATGGTTATTAGGAGGCACGGTAAACATCTTCTGTATTGTATTTTGCTCACTCACTTATATCATTGCGTCAATATTATATGTTGTGATTGAAGCAATGATATATAATAATGCGATGTTTGCTTACTATTATATATGTTCTTTATCCATGTCTTTAAACCATTAATAAACAACCCCTTAATGTGCGTGGAAACTAGAACAAATTTCTCTCAAAATAATTTTATGCATTGGTAGCGGTGTTGTAAGTATATATTACTTGACGCTCAAATATTGAATTTCATTAACAAACTATAGATAAATCACTATAGGCAGCCTAAATTGCCCTTGGCGCTTTCAAGTATATGGTGCCCCAACCATTATCTATATCAAGTCTTAGCAAAATAAATAAATAAATAAATTAGCTATCTAGAGCTAAAGTAGTTTTTTATATATATATATATATATAACTTAACAGCCTATACATGGTAAAGATGATAAATTTAGATTGCAGTCTATCAATTTTTTTGTTGAAAAAATATATGCACTACGATAAATAATTAATGACAAATGTTGTAAATCACTAACTATATATATGTACCAACTTTGCATGCATAATTACTTCTCTCAAACTGCATGCAATCAGCAGATGCTGCAAGCTTCATCTTTAGAAACCACTTTTGACTACTTAATTAACTATTTATGTAATTCTTGGGATCCTAATCTTGTAGTATATATATATTTTCCAATGAACCAAACCAACATTTCTTCAACCCTAATTATTCTTGGGACTTTGCTATTTCCTTTCTAGTCCACTGCGGTGAATTGCATATTTTCGGCAAATTTGAATTTTGATGCCTATGTTTAGTTTATATTATGATTGCTGTTGAAAGTATTTTTAATTTGCATTATTGAATCAAAGATATTAGAAGTACAATTCATCCATAAAGATATTAGATACATATTAACATAGTCCTATCAGATTTCGGCAATCACAAATAATCCCCTCTTCTTCTTCTTTTTTTCTTTTTCTTTTCTTTTCTTTTTTTTCTTTTTCTGTAGACTTTTAGGTGGTCTGCAGTGTTTTAGTATAGTATTGTAGGAAAATTATTGATTGTCCCGGTGGCTTATTAACCCCAACTAATATTTTGTGATTGGGTTTATAATTTAGGAGATTAGTATACTCGATTATGTATTTTCTCCATTTTTTAAAAAGTGACACACAAACTTTTGACAATGTTCATTATACCTTTGACTCAAATTTTTTATTATAGCCATACAAAAAAATAATATGATCATGTAAGATTTTGTTGGATTTATACAATCTTTTAATTTTAGAATATCAAAATTTTTATATAATTTTTACTAGTTTAAAATTTGAGTTATAATTAATCATAAAAAAATGTGTAATAAAGTAAGTGTATGAGGGTAATGTGACATTTTCACAAAAACATAGGTAGTAGTATGTTATAAATACGTGTGTGTATGAATTTTATTTAATTAAGTGGGTTGACAACCCTCAGTTTGATTTCGGCAGATATATAGATAACACAAGTATTATGTAGAATAATTTATAGTATTTAATTTTCTAACTTTAATGCATTATGTTTAATTAGTCTTTTGTTTTAGTAATTAGTTAATTAACTAATAATATGTTACCAACACTTGAGTGACTACGAGACTCTAACTCCTTAACAATTATTTCACTTAAAAACTACAAATGTAGATTAAAAAAAATTAAAATAAACCTATATGTGATTAAAGATAATTAACAGAAACAAATGTGCTACACAGTTCAAATCATTGGGGATGTTTGGGAGTCAGATACCAGATTCGGAGAGAGAACTGTGAAACAATATGTTCTTTCAATCCGCTAGCCAATCTACTAACATCCAAACATCATCATTGAATATAATATTCAGTTCAGCCTAATAAAAAAAAAAAAAACATGAATGATAAACGAATGGTCAAGATTTAATCTCTTGTTATGTACAGCAGAAACATTCATATACATGCACTATAGTCAAGACTTGCCAAATTATCTCCATTCATATTAATTGATCCTTTTAATCCATGCTTGCCTAATTGTGCATAAATGATACTACAAATCCACAATTAAGTGTTAATTAATTGGAGTTAATTAATTAGACCACCGTGTGGGCACTAGCTACACCCTAGCTAGCTTAGGGGTGATATCAAGTTTGTATATTATTCCAAGATCACATTATACATTTGAGATCAATTTTAAAATTGAAAGTTAAATATGTAACTAATATTAAGTCAAAGTATATGAATTATAACTACATTTTTTTAAATCATACTATATGAATTATAGAACAAGTGTCATATACATATATATTTCAAATTTCAAATTTAAATATTTAAGGCCATATTTGCTACCTTTTATCAGAAGTCTTATTACTTGTAATAACTTATTTAATAAAACTTCTGCAATAAGAGTGTTTGTTACAGGTAAGTGTTAAAAGTATCTATAACTTATTTTTATTTTATCTACTCGACTTTTATTAAACCACCTCTTATTGAAAAAGTGATGAGAGGTTTTATCTATTATTTTATCAAACGGGGGCTAATTAAGACACCATAAGCCACTTCTACGTGACAATCACATTAAAAAATCAAAATATAAACATATATAGTAATGTTATTAAAAGGGTGATACTTAGTTCAAAGTCTTACAAACAAAAATACACACACCAATTGGTACTATTGATCAATGAGCCATAATGAAATTATGCAATTTGGGGGGGAGATTTATCTAGGTCAAAATGTGGTCTTTTATATTAATCCATGGCCCTTAAGTTTTGGAAGGTGAGTGACCTAACTGTAACACTATAATTTTAAATTTAGGGGACATTTACTCATTACACCTAATAAACCTATGTAAAAATGTACACTGTCTATTATTTTCTTAATTATGTGACTAAGTAATTAAAAGAGATCGGACCAATTAATGTAGCACTTAAACGGGCAAAAACTTAATTGGACGAATAATGTTGTGGGCTTTTTAGTTGAAGAATGTAGTATTATTACATGGGCCTGTTTTCTGCTAGTGCTTTTCTCTAATCAGCACCATCCGGGTTTTTTTTTTCAAAGTGAGTTTTTCTTGTACTTGGGAGAAATTCCAAGCGACTTGCATATGCAAACGTATAGTTGGTCTTAATGGTATGAAATTCGGTCAGATTAAGCAAATGTATCATCGTATTTGAGCCTTTACATATGCAAATTCTATTTTGGAAGAATGCAACCCTTTAATATCCACCCGATTCTCGATGGATTAATCTTTAGTCCAATAAGACCTATGGATATCCGGTTATTCAGAAAAAAAATATTAGGACGTATACCCCACCAAAAATCGAACTAAAACTTAAATAAATTACTTTCATACTTATATAACTACAATTTAAAAACATTGAGTCGAGGCATGTATAATAACAATTACTCATTCCATCCCTTTTATATATGTCAGTTTGACTTTTTAACAACATTTTGACTCAATTTTATTTTATTAGTATTTTGCAAGTAAATTATAAAAATTTATAGTCAAATTGAGTGTTAAATTCATCAAATTACATAGTTTTAGAATATAGTAGTATCTTTTATATAATCTTTTACTTATACACATTTTAAAATATTAACAATTAAACAAATACTTCATTCATTTCTTAATAAGTGACACAGTTGTATAGTGATTACTGTTTTTTTTTTTTTTGCAAAGCAGCCAGACAAGGCTAGATAAAAAGAAAAAAAAAACAGTACAAATCCAGAATAAAGAGCTGAATCAAACTACTAGCGAGGGAACAGTTCCCTGCGGCGTCAGCGGCAAGCAACGGTAGCACAGGATCCGGGGGAAACGCCCATGTCGTGAAAAATTGTTCGTCATCTGCACCCATCTTGGCCAAGCAACCTGCCACAGCGTTGCCTTCCCTCATCCGATGTTCAAAGTGGCAAGTGTGGAACTCCTGTCGAAGCTCATTAATGGAATTCAACTGGGGAGCGAACCAATGCAAATTACCAGTTGACGACTTAAGAAGCTGAAGAGCCGCCTTTGAATCACAACAACACAGGATGTCAGTAACACCCTTAGCTCGGGCCAACCTCAATTCATACAAAATACCAGACATTTCTGCCTGTAGTACTGATACATGCCCCAAATACCCTGAGACACCGCCTAACCATTCTCCCGAGCAGTCCCTAAGCACTGCCCCAAAACTGGCCCTGCCTTGGTGAGCCAAGTAGGAGCCATCCGTATGCAAGAAGGTACCCGTCCATGTCCCCATGTTCCAACATATTAATTGGGGATGCAAGCACAACCGCGGTTCCACGAAATATCCGTGTATTACGCTCACACCATATAGACCATACTCCTGCAATAAAATTGCTACCATAGACCGTATACATACCCTTCAACCAATGTCGAATCTCCTGTCTAGGAATAGAGCGAAGATCCGCTTGTATCTGGACATGAAGGGAGCACCAAACAAATGATGCCCAAGGATAGAGGAACAGATAGTGAATCCAGTCCTCCACTTCCAAACCACAGATACCACACAGGGGAGAGGCAGCGATTTGTCTGTTATGGCGAAGCGCATTGCATGGGACAGCAACATACGAGATTAACCAAAGCAAAAAACCAACTTTCTCGGGCAGAGAAGAAGCCCACATCCAGGACCACCCATCCTCTTCCGGCAAGGCGTTGACAATAAATGAGTAGCCGGATTTGGCGGTGTAGGAGCCATTACTATTAAACTTCCATCTCCATCCTTTCCTGCAAGCCGTATGCAGATGAGGAGGAGGATCCTTCATAATGCTATCTCAGAGGGCATCAGGCAGAATGGTGTAGAGCCCAGACAAATTCCAATGATGTTTCTGTACAACATCAATGATCCGAAGGTCCAGATCCCGTGTTTCAATGAAAGGGACTTGTGGCCCTAGAGCTCGATTGTGGTGCCACGGATCAAACCAGAGGGAGGTGGAGGTGAAGGTGGCGGTGGTGAGTAAATAGGTGGTGGTGGATAATCGGCCGGAGGCGGAGGTGAAGGTGGTGGTGGTGGTGGATAATCAACTAAAGGCGGTGGTGAAGGTGGCGGTGACGAGTAAGTTGGTGGTGGTGGTGGTGGATAATCGGCCGGAGGCGGTGGTGAATAAGTGGGTGGTGGTGGTGGATAATCAACCAGGGGCGATAGTGAAGGTGGCGGTGGTGAGTAAATTGGTGGTATTGATGGATAATCGGCCGGAGGCGGAGGTGAAGGTGGTGGTGGTGAGTACTTGAGTACCAGCTCCTTCATCCACAACTTAGGCCGATTAAGCACTAAGTCACCCACCAACTTACCAAGGAGAGCAATATTTGCATGGCGAGCCTTACGGAACCCCAATCCTCCCCTTGCTTTAGGAATCGCCATTCGGTCCCAAGCGACAAGATGCAGGCCCTTCCCCAGGCGATTTTTCCATACAAATCTACACACCCGTTGATCAATCGTCGAGCAGACGAAAGAAGGCAGCCAAACGACCTGCATACAGTAGGACGGTATGGTGGACAAGACATGCCGGGCAAGGGTCATCCTCCCCGCTTTATTGAGTAAGCGCATAGCCCAACAGGTCATTCGGGCATCAATCTTTTCTAAGAGAAAAGTATATGTATCAGCGACAACATGTCCTTTGTGTATTGGAAAGCCAAGATATGTACCTAAGTGATCAGTGAAAGGGGTTGCCACTGCCTGGCTGAACCTATTTTTGACCTCTTCCGCCAGCCCAGGAGAGGCGAAAGCCCTGGATTTGGCCAGATAGATATTCAGTCCCGATTTGCTAGCAAACTGCCTCAAGGTGGCTGAAAGACAATCAATACTCAAACCCTCACCCAATGTGCATAAGATCAAGTCATCAGCAAATAAGAGATGAGAGATTCCCTTTCCCCCTGCCGACAACCTCACTGGAAGCCAACGGCCCAGTTGAACTTCATAATCAATTTTAATAGATAACCTCTCCATAACAATATTAAAGAGGTAGGGGTACAAAGGATCACCCTGCCGAAGACCTCGCTGCGGGTGGAAGGTCTCCAAGGGTTCTCCATCCCATAGGATAGCAAAGGTCGGAGAGACCACACACGTCATAATAATAGTCCTCAGGGAGATCGGAAGCCCCATCTGAGAGAGACATTCATCAAGAAAGGACCATCGCACATGGTCATAGGCTTTCTCTAGATCAATTTTCACAAGAATGGCCTTAGAGCGCTTACCTGGCTGACTGGCAGAATATACCATTTCCTGAAGGAGGATGGCGTTGTCCACAGTCCCCCGGCCAGGAAAGAAGGCCGACTGAAGGGGAGAGATGTATGATTCCAGCATAGGCCGCAACCGGTTAACCATGACTTTAGAAACAAATTTATAGGCCACATTACACAAGGTAATGGGCCGAAAATATCGGACATTGCGAGGAACAGAAACCTTTGGAATCAAACAAATAAAGGCTCTTGCCAGATCCGGTTCAAGTTCCCCTCTCTCAAAGGCCTTGCGTACAAGGCCCATGACATCCTGGCCAAAAACATCCCAATACTTTTTATAGAACTCCGCTTGGAAACCATCCGGTCCAGGGCAGAAAGAGGCTTAAATTGTCGCAATGCCAAAATCACCACCTCATCTGTCACATCGCCCCCATCCACCTGACATCCCAGCTCCTCAATAGACCTCAAGGGAGGTAGATCAGCAACCGAGCTGTCCACTGGCGAGTCTGTAAACAGGCGGACATAAAAGTCCCGAACAGAATTCTTTAGAATATGTGGATCCGTGCACCATGAGCCATCCTCTAACTCAAGCCCAGTGATCTTATTGCGATGGTGGCGAAACTTCGCTTGCGTATGAAAGTACTTGGTGTTAAGATCACTGATAATGGCCAGAAATGTCCATTATTTTCAATCCATTTCCGTGTCTGAAACGAGCATTTGATCGCATTCCGGTCTTATATTAAATAAGAAAGCGGTAGAATTAGACTGATTTATGCATATTTGTAAAAATAATAAGCTGGTATGAAAAATGCATAAATATGTAATTTTATTACACATTTATGCTAGCAAAATCCAAAAACATGAGAAAAAGAAAAATGAATGAAAAAGATGGGCAAAAGAATAAACCAGGCCCACAAAATACAAAAAGATGGGAAAAGAAAGAAAAGCCCACAAAAAGAGTAACTTCGGCCCATCTGGCCCAACCAGTCTCGACATGGGGCATCCTGTCGCTAGACCCCCCCCCCCCCCCCCCCCCCCCGAGTCGCGAAGCTGTGACTCGCGACAGGTGGTGCCTAGCGACACAACAGCCAATTAGAGAGAAGGCCAGTCCAGGAAGACTGTGTCGCTAGACCTGTGTCGCGAGACATGGTCTAGCGACACGGATGAGTCCGCGCCACCAGCATCAAAGGGTGAAGGAACCGTGTCCCCAGACCCCTGTCGCTAGCCACTCGTGTCGCGTAACATGGCCTCGCGACAGGAGTATGGCTAGCGACACAGAAGCAGAAATCGAAGAGGACCAAGACCCAGTCGAGAAGCCTTGCGACATGCAGCCTTGTCTCGCCACAACGCGTGATTCCGCGACATAACTGTGATGTGTGTGATGTCTTGAGACACAATGGGCCTCAGACCAAAGCCCATGGGCCTAGGGTTTCACCTCTATAAATATATGGTGATCACTAGGTGTTCGGGGTTAGAAAATCATTCTTGAAGACAGAGTTTTGAGAATTCTCTCTAGGTAGTTAGCTTAGTTTAGTTTTATTTTTTTGTATTATTTATTTTATGCCCTAGTTTAGCTTAGTTTAGCTTAAATTCAGTGTCTGTTTTCTAGTGCTTAGCTATGTAGCCAGTTTAATATCTTGTTTTCTTTTGAAATTTTTGATATAGGGTTTGTAATATCCAAGTTAATGGGTATTATCAAACCCACTTAATAAAATGGGAAGTTAATCTGAAAATGGTGTCCCAAAATCATGAAATGGGTGTTGTAAACCCATGGATTTACTGCTTTCATTTTCTTTTGGTCTTTAGACCTTTATTTACCATTTAATGCTTACTGTCTATTTATTTTTGGATAATGGTGCATGTTTATGCGTGATTAAACCTAGATTAGGGTTTGCTTCATTTTAAATACTGTTTTAGTTTATGTTATTTTTTATTCAAGCATGTTCTTGTTAGATTTAATTTGTGTTTGGTTATTTAGGCTAGAATAGCTTTTTAATCTGAAATAGGGTAAGATCACGCTGTTTGCATGCTACCGTTCCTTTTTGCTTTTCTGACTTGTGTCCTGAACCATCCATGTCGCCAACCTCTTCCTGTCGCGAGACCACGTCTAGCGACAGGAATGCTGTTTCGCGACATGGGTGCCTAGGGACACTTGCCTTAATATTTTAAAACCCTCAGTCGTGAGGCAATCCTGTCGCGAACCCACGGTTTGCGACACAACCTCCTGCATAGCGACTGAGGACCAAAACTCTTGCATTTATCTCTGAATGGCTTCTGTCGAGAAACCCCTGTCGCGAACCCACGGTTCGCGACACACTCTTGCTTCGAGATAGAAAATTATGCCTTGATAAATTTTTGAAAACCCCAGTCGCTAGACTATCCTGTCGCGAGACCACGTCTCGCGATACAATTTTTGAATCTCGCGATTGGGACCCAAATACTTTGAAAATTTTCAGCAAAGCCTCGTGTCGCCAGACTCCTGTCGCGAGACCATGTCTTGCAACACACTTTCTGTCCAGCGACACGAAGCCTAGCTTACCAAAAATTTCTATAAATATCCTGTCGAGATACCCATGTCGCGAGCTTCGGTTCACGACACAAATTATGGTATCACGACAGGATCCTTATCTCTTTTAATTCCCAAAAATTCTGATTTTTAATTCTCCATTATATTGCATCACTCACGTCTTAACCCCACGGGTTAAGATGTAATATCCGAGATTGCAATATAAGGCGTTATGCTGCCGAAATTTTGATTCTTCATTCTCTCACCTAAATAATTGAACCCTTAAGTCATTAATTAAAGATCATGTGTAACACCCCGGTTTTTGGTCAACCAGGTCGGGATGTCACCGCCACACCTCCCTAGCAAGACACGGTTTCTCCGAGCTTGCTAAAGAGATGCAAGGCTATGGTTTTTCAAAATTCAAAACATTCAAACAGCCCATTCATATATAATTTAAAAATAGTACATCAAAGTTGCAGCGGAAAATAATAATTACATATGTATAATGCAGCGGAACTTAAATATAGCCAACACGGCCAGAATACGGGTTAAACAGGCCCGTTCATGCAAGATCTAGTCTAATACAATAATTCAAAAAAATATATCTTCCCGAAATTCCCATGTATGCATATGACAATGCATAATTCTCAACTCTGAAAGAAAAAGGAAAAATATGGTTTGGTCAGCAAAAACTTGCTGAGTAAGTTAACACGTACAAGATTATGAGGTTTCAAAGCCTTTAATTAATTTTAATGAAAACATGTGCATAATTTAAATAATTCATGTAATCGCATAATTTAGAAGACACGGATTCATAAGATCATCAATATAGCTTGCAACGTAATTAGATAAGTTGCCATAAATTTAAAAACACAAATTATCAAGGATTTAATTGGATTCTCTTATCGATGTCTCGTTTCGATTCTTTTACAGATGACCACCGCTAGGGCTCTTATGTCCGCCAGCCTTACGCCTGGGCTCTTATGTCCACAGGTATCATGGTCGATCTTTTAATTAGAGTTAATCCGTCCGCTAGCCATACGATCAGTGCTTCACTAGGGCTCTTACGTCAACCTAGACATACACTTGGGCTCTTATGTCCCAAGCCGCAGAGAACATTGACAGTGTCTAGCTTAGTCATAACCCGCAATATTTTAACCTTCTCGTTTCGTGTTTCTTATTTCAAAGAATTTCTATCCGTTTCAACCTCGAAGGCTAATTTCACCGTTTCCACAAGATATCAAGATTTGACTCGGTCAACCACAGTTTACTCTAAAATTCGTCTAAAATCAGATTTAATTTCAAACATTCCGAAATTTCACTACTGACTCCAAAACGTCGAGATCTACAACTTTTGTGTTTTAACTTTTTCGATCCGAGGTACCGAAACAGGTCAACAAAGTCAATTTTTGTCAGATTAAAAATCTGTCCGCGTTTTCACACAGCAGTTCAAGATTATCAAGATCTACCATAGCAAATCAACTCCAAACTTAATGAAATTTTACAGAGACCTTCTTAAGACATTTATCTACAATTTTCATGTTCGGCTAAAGATCTAAATCGGTATAGATCTAATGTCAAAAACGTCATCAAGATCGGACCTGTGTTCTGTCAAGAAATTCAAGATCCAAGTTTCAGCAGTTCGGTTTTGGTTGGTTTTCACATATCAAATCGTCTCTAAAAATTCTGAAAATTGTACAGTAGATAGATCTAAGCCTTAGGAACGTTTTTCGTGTTTTACATTTTTCCGTTTGAAGTCGTTTTAAGGTTCGGAAAAATTAGACAAAACTGTTGCGCCGATAGAAAACGTATGTTGACAGATTTACGAAAGATTTGATGAAGCTTTTAGTTTTACGTGTTTTAATTACTCCCAAAACCATGTAAGCGTTAACTTACCGATTGTTGAGCGTCCGGGATCGTCGATTCGGAGGCGTGGCTTCCAGTCCTCCGTTTATCCTCTCCGTTTGTCGGGTTCTTCGCTCTCGATCCGGATCGGGGGTTTAGAATAGAAAAGGATCGAATTTAGGATTCGTTTTCGAATCACATATGGAAAAGAATGGATCAAGGCTTACCACAGCGACGGGGGTCTCCAAAATTCGTCCAAGATTCAGTCTTTGAATGCCTTCGTGCCTCCGACGACTCCGGGATTAGGGTTTGATGTGTATAGAGAGATTTCG
>JAOANR010000011.1:8291647-8343466 GCA_030278955.1 Hygrophila difformis
TAGGGTTTCGTAAAGATGTTCGGGGCTCCCACGGGGGTTTATTTATAGATGTCTAGGTCCTAGGGCGTCCAAAATCTGACCCCAAGGGTCTTGAGTCGAAAGATGTTCAACCGAAAGTCGAAAAATCCGCGTTCGGGCGAGAGATTCACGCAACGGGCGAATCTGTCGCGTGGCGCGGTCGTGGCGCGCTCCACCCTCTTCGACCGCGCGGCCACCGCGCCAGCTTCGCCTGGACTTCGGTCCGGGCGGGGTCGTGCGATCCGTCGGGCGTTTCCTCATCTCTTTCGGACTTCTATCCCCCTATGTTCCCGGATTCGGATTTCCGGGGTATCTTCGGGCTCCGATTTCCTATCTTAATTTTATTCGGATCTAAATTTATATTTGGACTCGAGTTATTGAGTCTATCGGTGTCGGGTCCCCGTGTAACCATTTATTCAATTAAATTGCCTTCGGATTCCCGGGTTTTCGGAACTTTGATTCCTTTTAAATTTAAATCTCATTTCTCATTTCCTCTACATTTATTTATTTATTGTATTTATTTTATGTTGGAAAACTCTCGGTTATTACAGTCTACCCTCCTTAAGAATCAACTTCGTCCTCGAAGTTGTGTTTCGGCTTTTCTCGTGCTAAAGTCTTTTTGTTTGTTTTATTAATTTGTGACTGAACTTAGAATTAAAACTTCTAAGCTGCCTACGTACCCTGTGAAGGGATCAAGCCATAACGTAGTTCAAAACAATTTGAATTTGTTTGTTTACGATTTAGGATACATCTTATCGAATCGAACCCCAAAAATAAATTTCTACGGGGTATCACATCCTCTCCCCCTTAGGACTTCAGTTATGTCCCCATAACTGTCTATTTATTATTCTCAAGAGGGTTCGGGTCAAGGTTTAAATGAGCCGTGCGTTTGAAATGGATTTGTTGTTAGGGAATTCAACAAAATTTTTGGAATAGAGAGTGTTTTAATAAAGACTTGATTTTTATTGTTCCACATAAGGAAATTTTCTAATTCGTACAAGGATAGGAATTGCTAAGGCCGCGAGTTGTTATGCTTAGGCGTGCGCTTAGATGAACGCGATTTAGAACTATGGCAAGATCAGTCTCTAGTTAGCGTTCCTAATTCGATGTCAAGCCTCTAAGTTATCTAGGTGTAGCAAGAGATCTAAGTTAGAATATATCACGCTTCTAAGTTCTCTAAGTTTAGGCAATGCAGTATGCACATGCAAATGATGATTTCCCCCCAAAAATAATTTATGCACTATATATATATATATATATATATATATATATATATATTTTTCCATGGGTTTTAAAATAAAAATTCGTTTCCATGGAAATAATGCTTTAAAAATTTAACATAATAGTTAAAATTCTGGGACCTCTATATTGGGTCAAAATAATTATCATTTGGGCTCAAAAATAATTTGGGCTAGGAAAAATAATAATTTGGCTTCTATAATAATAATTTAAAAATAATCATGGTTTAAAAATAATAGTTTAAAAATAATAGTCTAATAGTTTAAAAATAATAATAATAATTTAAAAATAAGCCGGGCACTGATACCAACTTGGTATCGGATATTTTCTTTAAAATAAATAGCATTAAAATAGTATGGGCTCTGATACCAACTTGGTATCAGATATTTTCTTTAAAATAAATAGCTTTAAAATATTCTGGGCTCTGATACCAACTTGTAACACCCTGGTTTTTGGTCACCCAAGTCGGGATGTCACCGCCACACCTCCCTAGCAAGACACGGTTTCTCCGAGCTTGCTAAAGAGATGCAAGGCTATGGTTTTTCAAAATTCAAAACATTCAAACAGCCCATTCATATATAATTTAAAAATAGTACATCAAAGTTGCAGCGGAAAATAATAATTACATATGTATAATGCAGCGGAACTTAAATATAGCCAACACGGCCAGAATACGGGTTAAACAGGCCCGTTCATGGAAGATCTAGTCTAATACAATAATTCAAAAAAATATATCTTCCCAAAATTCCCATGTATGCATATGACGATGCATAATTCTCAACTCTGAAAGAAAAAGGAAAAATATGGTTTGGTCAGCAAAAACTTGCTGAGTAAGTTAACACGTACAAGATTATGAGGTTTCAAAGCCTTGAATTAAATTTAATGAAAACATGTGCATAATTTAAATAATTCATGTAATCGCATAATTTAGAAGACATGGATTCATAAGATCATCAATATAGCTTGCAACGTAATTAGATAAGTTGCCATAAATTTAAAAACACAAATTATCAAGGATTTAATTGGATTCCCTTATCGATGTCTCGTCTCGATTCTTTTACAGATCACCACCGCTAGGGCTCTTATGTCCGCCAGCCTTACGCCTGGGCTCTTATGTCCACAGGTATCATGGTCGATCTTTTAATTAGAGTTAATCCGTCTGCTAGCCATACGATCAGTGCTTCGCTAGGGCTCTTACGTCAACCTAAACATACACTTGGGCTCTTATGTCCCAAGCCGCAGAGAACATTGACAGTGTCTAGCTTAGTCATAACCCGCAATATTTTAACCTTCTCGTTTTGTGTATCTTATTTCAAAGAATTTCTATCCGTTTCAACCTCGAAGGCTAATTTCACCGTTTCCACAAGATATCAAGATTTGACTCGGTCAACCACAGTTTACTCTAAAATTCGTCTAAAATCAGATTTAATTTTAAAAATTCCGAAATTTCACTAATGACTCCAAAACGTTGAGATCTACAACTTTCGTGTTTTAATTTTTTCGATTTGAGGTACAGAAACAGGTCAACGTCAATTTTCTTCAGATTAAAAATCTGTCCGCGTTTTCACACAGCAGTTCAAGATTATCAAGATCTACCATAGCAAATCAAATCCAAACTTAATGAAATTTTACAGAGACCTTCTTAAGACATTTATCTACAATTTTCATGTTCGGCTAAAGATCTAAATCGGTATAGATCTAATGTCAAAAACGTCATCAAAATCGAACCTATGTTCTGTCAAGAAATTCAAGATCCAAGTTTCAGCAGTTCGGTTTTGGTTAGTTTTCGCATATCAAATCGTCTCTAAAAATTCTGAAAATTGTACAGTAGATAGATCTAAGCCTTAGGAACGTTTTTCGTGTTTTAAGTTTTTCCGTTTGAGGTCGTTTTAAGGTTCGGAAAAATTAGACAAAACTGTTGCGCCGGTAGAAAACGTATGTTGACATATTTACGAAAGATTTGATGAAGCTTTTAGTTTTACGTGTTTTAATTACTCCCAAAACCATGTAAGCGTTAACTTACCGATTGTTGAGCGTCCGGGATCGTCGATTCGGAGGCGTGGCTTTCAGTCCTCCGTTTATCCTCTCCGTTTGTCGGGTTCTTCGCTCTCGATCCGGATCGGGGGTTTAGAATAGAAAAGGATCGAATTTAGGATTCGTTTTCGAATCACATATGGAAAAGAATGTATCAAGGCTTACCACAGCGACGGGGGTCTCCGAAATTCGTCTAAGATTCAGTCTTTGAATGCCTTCGTGCCTCCGACGACTCCGGGATTGGGGTTTGATATGTATAGAGAGATTTCGTAGGGTTTCGTAAAGATGTTCGGGGCTCCCACGGGGGTTTATTTATAGATGTCTAGGTCCTAGGGCGTCCAAAATCTGACCCCAAGGGTCTTGAGTCGAAAGATGTTCAACCGAAAGTCGAAAAATCCGCGTTCGGGCGAGAGATTCACGCAACGGGCGAATCTGTCGCGTGGCGCGGTCGTGGTGCGCTCCACCTTCTTCGACCGCGCGGCCACCGTGCCGGCTTCGCCTGGACTTCGGTCCGGGAGGGGTCGTGCGATCCGTCGGGCGTTTCCTCCTCTCTTTCGGACTTCTATCCCCCTATGTTCCCGGATTCGGATTTCCGGGGTATCTTCGGGCTCCGATTTCTTATCTTAATTTTATTCGGATCTAAATTTATATTTGGACTCGAGTTCTTGAGTCTATCGGTGTCGGGTCCCCGTGTAACCATTTATTCAATTAAATTGCCTTCGGATTCCCGGGTTTTCGGAACTTTGATTCCTTTTAAATTTAAATCTCATTTCTCATTTCCTCTACATTTATTTATTTATTGTATTTATTTTATGTTGGAAAACTCTCGGGTATTACATCATGATTAGCAATACTTAAGGTCAATAATTACCAAGATTAAAGGACCTTTGTTCAATTCTCACTAAAACATTTTTCTATAAACAAAACCTTAATGCCTTAAGCAGATAATCCGGACTGTAATTAATTATGGTGTGCAGGATTATTTAAGTCATTAAGCATGGATTAATTCCATACCCTTGCATGAGAAACCAATGTCTCTCATACAAGGTATTTCATTTTATCTTATTTCATTTTATTTTGTCTTTCTCGTGATTGTGTGAAACAACTAGTAAGGAATATATCAGACTAATATTGGCGGGTATTCCCACACGGATAAACTAGCTCGTAGTCTGAATATTAATTACTAGCTATTATTTTGCATGGTCTGGGTAGTGGTCGGTGGAAGCCTTGGCGGTTCGTCCATCCGGGATTATAATAGCTGCTCAACTGACTCCTACCCGGATACAGTTTTATTTTCTTTATTTTAATTTCAAAACCCAAAATATAATCTGTAATATGAATCAGCGAATATCTGTCAATATTAACTGATGAGTACTGCAGAGAGGAAACATGTAGGTTTTTATCTGAATTCGCAGACAGTAGAGGCCCAACTGGTAGCGACACTGCCATTATAGGGTTTCTGCTGTCTAAATTCACTCCATCCGAGTAATTGGGAAACTGGACAGCAGATGTTTGCAATCCACCTGATTACTCTGCCACCACTTTTGGCCTCACGGCCACTTCATATCTGTGTCTCATTTTCTGTCTAGACCCACCACTATATTTTGGGTTAATTAATTTTACACTTCCATATATCTTTATGCATGATATTATTATGTAATTATTGTGGTTTATAATATTTTGGGATCCTTCCCTTGGACAGTAGAAGTCTAGATTTAAACAGATACTGCATATTAAATTTTCAATAAAAATTCATTTATAAAATCCGGATCTAAGTAAGGGATAAACTCCTCAGTTATGACTAGTTCACATTCGATCGAGGGTTAATTTTGGGGAATTAGAAGCAGAATCAGCGATTACGTCTCTTCTAGACTGAAAGGGTCTGTGTTCTTATTGAGAGTCTAGTACCTGTTTAGGGAATGGTTTTCAAATCTATTATTTTCCAAAATTGCTATGTGTTGGGAATTTAGTCTTAATTGTCATACCGAGATGGGATTCACTTGGATTCAAATACAGTGTGACAGATAATTCTAAAGGAACAATGCGTAGGCCTTGGTTATTTTCTTAGATAGGGTTGAGTTTCTTTCAACTGCTATCCTCTTCTGCCAAAGCCTACTCTTGAGTCCTGAGTGAGTGCATTCGGAACAAACTAAGCTATTAGTTCGTTTCATTAGTTTGTATCTCATAACCACCCGAAAGGAAGTGAACACTGCGAGAGGTTCACCGAGATTCGGGAATTCTTGATCCACGTCCGGTCATCATGACTGGGGGCTCTTCTTATACTACCAGGGTAACTCTTTCAAAACCTCTGAGTGATAGGATTTTAAATGCTTTCTTACCGCTTTCTTTTAAATGCTTTCTTTAGAGGTCACTCGGTTGTATTGAGAGTAGTGGAACTGCTTCTAGGTCTGAGAGTTAAGGGAGAGTTCGGGCTTGTTTGTAGACTTTGGGTGTGACATGGGAGAATGATAGCAGTACTTGGCACTTCAACTAATGATTTGTCGGGTGTTGCTTGTCCACCACAGATGAAATAACATACCCTGGCCGGGGCAGTTATGAATCTGTGGTATCTTAGAATTTGTGGTCTTAAGAACATGAAACTCATACTGTAAGTACCTGTTTGTTAAAGAGAACATAGTGCTGAGAGCATGAGAACTAGCTATCTGACAGGATTATCCCAAACGAAGATCTGTGTATAAAAAAAAATGGAAGTTTAATTATGCTTTATCTAAATCTTGTCCAATCTTTATTCTTTTCTCCATGTCCATTCTGTCATCATTTTGAATCAGCTTCATAACTAGTATAACTTAGATTTACAGCTCTCTTAGAATAACTCTGCTGCTTCCATAGGGTAAATTGACCTATTTTCTAGACTTAATTTTAATTCCTTTTTAGCTTAAACTTATCTGTGTTCTAGAATAGAATTTTATATGCTTTGTAGAATAACTTTAATTGCTTCCATAGTTTAGTTTGAATTCAGCAAAGTAGTTGTTAGTCAACTTCTCAAACTGATTCGAGTAACCGAGTTGAAAATCTTGTAAAATGGCGTGGGACCTGCTTCCATCGCACATCCTCCAATGAACGATCCGGACTTACCTACAAATTATTGCAATTTTTGACACCGTGCGCTTTCGGGCCACAGTTTCTTAACACGAGTAATAAAAACGTGACAACCTATACATATATCCCTAATCCCAACTCCGTAATCATAAATTGATTTTCATTAAATAAAATTAAGACCGGGATTCTTTTTATTTCGAAAATACTCGTGCAGGAAATTGTCAAAAGTTTCATGGCGCCGTTGCCAGGGGAGGATGCAGCGCCATTTTATAAGAGAATTAAACTCCTGATTTACTCATAGCTAGTATACATACTTTATTCAAAACAAAAATATCCCAGTCTCAAAAATCAGTCACACATTTAGAGCAGTAAAGCTCTAAATGTGAGGATGTTGATTTCTGAGAAATAACTCTTCTACACCAGTTCTAACCTGGGGATGGTTGCAGGTACTGCCCTCATTGAACGAAGCTGTACATGCAACGGAGAAAGGAAACACCACCCGAACTTCCACTCAACCTCGAAATAGAAAGGGAAGCGAGACGAATCAGAGCCCTCACTAAGCAGAGGAAAGAGCAGGAAAGGAGAGAATTTGTAAGGCAATCTTCTTCCAGTACGAGCAGCGGAGTTTCGGACATGGCACAGTTACTAGGAAACAATCCACCCATCATTCCCGATAACCCTGTCATCATTGACAATAACCCATCACCACTTCATGAAAACCGAGATGGAGATGGCGATGAGACAGATGACCCTCCATTGAATGAAATTCAAGGCGGGGGGAATCTGCCCAACATCGGTAATCAAAATCTCAACCCACCACCTCCCCAAAACCAATTCAATAACCCACTTAACCAGAATAATCCAAACAACCAGCACTTCTAGAATCCTCAGTTTCAGAACCCTCAATTCAATCAGCATCAAAATCCTCCCAACCCAAATGATTTCAATGACCCTAGAAACTATTATCCGCATCAGAACTACTACCCACAGCACTATCAAGGAGGGCCAGAAAACAATCAACAAGCAGCAGCTGCTGACTATATGCAGCCCATCCTGGAGCCATATATGAACATTCCTGGACAAGCTCCATTCTTGGCCAGGAATTTCGAATTAAAGCCGGCACTCATCAATCTTGTTCAGAGCAATCAGTTTGCGGGTGCAAGTCATGAAGACCCGCATGACCATTTGCAGACCTTCCTGGAACTTTGTGACACCATTAAGAATCATAATGTATCTCCTAACACTATTCGTTTGAGATTGTTTCCTTTCTCTTTGTCTAGTGGAGCACGAACGTGGTACAAATCGCTGCCAGTTAATCAGAAGTCCACATGGGAAGAAGTGATCAGAAACTTCTTGGCAAAATACTTTCCGGAATCCAAGGTGGACGAATGCCGATCCAAAATTGCGGAATTCAAAATGAAGCCAGACGAATCCCTGTATGACGTAAAGGAGCGGTTCTTCAACCTACTAAGAAAATGTCCCCAACATGGTTTCCATGAATGGGAACAATTGAGGAAATTCTACGGCGGTTTGACCCCATCCTGGAAATACATGCTTGATGCTGCTGGTGGTCAACATTTGCTACACATGCCAATGGATCAGGCTTGGGGCAAGATTGAAACAATGAGTGTAAACAGATCTGTTTTAACTGATGATGTTGATCCCCCTCCCCCTCGTGGTTTATGTGCTGTAGGTACAGCAGGCAAATCTGAATTAGACAAATTGAAAGATCAAGTGGCCGTGTTGGCCTTGAATCAAGAATCTGGGAGCTCTACCCAAGCCCAAAATGCTGAAACTGTCTGTGGATCATGCCAAGGTCCACATCCCACGGAAGCCTGTCAACAGGTGACGAATGAGAGCTGTAACTATGCAGGTGGATTCCAGAACCGGCACCCTAACCTCTCATATTCCAACAACAACGCTTTGAATTCACACCTGTTAACCCAGCCTCAACAGTTTAACCAGCCAAGGCCCCAGCATTTTAACCCAAATTTTCAATCCCAGATTCTAGCCAGGCCACCTCAGAACCAAAATTTTCAAAACTTCCAGCAGCCACAGAATCAGTTTGTCCCTAATCAGAACCAGCCCCAAAACCAATTTGTTCCTAACCAAAACCAAGCCCAGAACTAGTGGAATCCACCTCAGCAGAAGCCACCTTCTAGACTTGAGAACATAGTGACTGAATTCATCTCAAGCCAGAAGGAGATAAACACACAGTTGCAGGCTTCCATAAGAAATGTGGAAACTCAGGTGACCCAGATGGCCAAGGAACTCCAGAAAAGAGATCAGGGGACTTTGCCGAGCAGTTCAGAAAAGAACCCCCAGTGTAAGGCTATCGCGTTGAAATCGGGCAAGGTTCTGGCAGGGCCACAGATCAAAGAAGTGCAAGGGAAGGAGTCTGAAAAAGAAAGTACTGAGGAAAATCAGGGAACAGTGGAGAAAGGAGAAAAAGAAAAAGAAACTGAGACAACAGAACTCAGTGGAAAAACTGGTAAAGGTGAAGGTAAAATTTCTGACCCTTCGCCACAAAAACATTTAGATGATAATAAGTATATGCCAAGGGTGCCATACCCTGCGCGTCTTAAAAATAAGGAACATGATCTTAAATTCAAGAAATTTCTGGAAAGATTGAAAGCTGTTGAGATCACTATTCCCTTGGTCGAAATGATTTCAGAAATGCCCGTCTATGCTAAATTTCTTAAAGAAATGATTTCAGGGAGAATGAAATTTGACCAGGATGAGGTGGTGGTTTTAAACAGCAGCTGCAGTGCCATAATCCAAAGAGTGCTACCTGAGAAGAAGGAGGACCCGGGCTGTATCACACCGCTAGTCCACATTGGAAAGACAAATGTCGGAAAGGGGTTATGTGACTTGGGGTCGAGCATCAACGTTATGCCACTCGCCATAGAAAAACGTCTTCACTTGGGAGTGATTGAGCCGGTTACATTGAAATTACAACTGGCAGACCGGTCAATCACTCATCTCGTTGGGATACTGAAGGACGTGATCGTCAAGACGGGAGGAACACTCTTTCCTGTCGACTTCATTATTCTCGACATAGAAGAAGACTATGAGATGCCACTGATCTTAGGCCGCCCTTTCCTTTCAACGGGTGGTGCACTGATAGATGCGCGTTCAAATCAAATCAAGCTCCGTGTTGGAGAAGAAGAGCTGAATTTCAACATGGGCAAGCTGCAGAGGTTTCCGCATGAGGAAACTTGTTCCACAATTGATGTAATAGATGGTAGGAGAGAGGGAGAGCTAGACTCTAACACTGGGATTGTAATGATGATGGATGATGACTTTTCAAAGCAGTTACTGAAGCCTGCTGGCGCGGAGCACGAAGGTTGCAGCGCCGTCCATTTCGCCAATTTCGCCAATCCCGAAACTGGGGATTTGGAGGAATTTGACGGCGCTGATTTCCATGAAGACGCCAACCAAGAGGAGGCGGATCCTGTACTGATGCAGGATCCGAAAGGTAAATCTGAATTTCCCCCATCTAATTCTCGCAAATTACTTCCTTCGGTGGAATGCCCACCAGAGCTTGAACTAAAAGTGCTACCGGACCATCTTAAGTATGCGTTTCTCGCTGAACATAAAATGTTATCGGTAATTGTGTCAGCTGACACAAGATCAAGAAAGTGCTCTGGTGGGGGTGCTTAAAAAACATGTGCGTGCAATCGGTTGGACCATTTCTGATATCAAAGGAATAAGCCCTTCTGTTTGTATGCACAAGATTCTAATGGAGGAGAATTTCAAGCCTTCACGCCAGCCCCAACGAAGATTGAACCCACCCATGCAAGAAGTGGTAAGAAAGGAAGTGATCAATGTAATACCATAGAAATTACCCGAAATAATTGTAATTCACTAAAGAGACTTTTATTAAATATTTAATCACTTGCTTAAAGAATTAGTATATTGTTTTTTTTTCTACAAAACAACACTTGAAAAACTATATATGTAAATTTGTCTTTTCCAAAAGAAATATGAATTTCAATATCAAGGGTAATAGAATTATATAGTTTTTAAATCTATTGTTTAAATTATATATATAAGTTTTTATATATATACACATTGGTCTTGAAAATTTTTATGAGGATAGTATGTGAATATTTTAAGTACTTTGGTATTCATTATGGAATAAATTTTTATAAAAATAAAAGTATGAGTTTTTATATGAATCTATGAGAATTAACTTTTATATATAAGAAAATATATTCATAGATTATAATTTTTATTTGATGATGACATGAAGACTTTGTGGTTTGAGTATTGTTATGAATAAAATAAAACCATGCAAGTATATTATTATTATCTTTTTGAAAGCACATTAATATAAATACAATACTTGAAATAAATAAATAAATATTATATTATCATATCCAACTCATTGAGTATAAATGCATGCCACTAAATAATGGCAAAAATAATGATTTTTCTAGACAAGCTAATACTTCAATCATTTTCATGATACACTACTTACACAAATATAAGGTTAAAAAGCAATTGCAAGAAATTTTCTTCCTAAACAAATAGATGAAAAATCAACATGATTAACAAGTGCCTTGGATGAATGGCTAGCAAAGAAATGTGATCAATTATCTCTTGAACCCACCAAGATTAATAGCCTCCATAATAGGCAAACCATTATGTTAATAGACAACATGATGTACAAAATTAATAGCCTCCCAAATTAATAGCCTCTTTGTTAGGCTATAAGGACCAAATGAGTGGATACAAATACTCTAACCATTATTGCTCAAGACACACTTAATTGGATGATTGGTGAGGTTGTAATCACTCTCACAATGTGTCATGTTCAATTGTTCAAATCTTAGCCTATAAATAGAGGGAGTTTCTAGCCTTCAAACACACCAATCTCATCCATCTCATTAGCCAAATTCACTACCCATTTTATTCTTCAAAGTTCTCCCACATAGTGAGCATATCTTAAGGATTGTGGAGTCTTGTAGGCTTGGCAACCTTCATCATTCTAAGAGTTCTAATTCTTCTCAACACTTGGTTAGTAAGATATCATCCTTGAAACTTGTATCTTAGAGATCTAAATCTTTTATTTTTATACTATAAATTGATTTCCCTCTATTTGTCGAATTTCAGCGAAACCCGTAATTTGTGGTGCGAATCTTGTGTTATAACGGCCATTATCTTTGAATCTCCTTGGTCTTATACATCTATTCTGTAAGTTAACACTCTCTCTTTAAGTTTGGAGATCCTCATCCATGTTTTAAGAGTACAAAATTAGAATTCCCTCATTATACCAAAATCTGTCCGTTTTTCGTTTACGTAATGTTCCATCTTTTTAAAATATTTTGGTTCATTATACCTCAAAGGTTCCTTCATAAAACTTGTTCCTTATTGAGTTGAGTATATTTCTGGAAACTTTTATAATTTTTAGAACTCATATGAAAAAGTTATGGGATCCGCTTTATCGAAAGGTCGAAATCTCTTTTTGTTGAAATCTAAGAAATGATAGTGTTTCTGAAATCCTCATTTTTGAAGGTCTTAAGTGTTTCAAACCTAAATGGTTTATTCATGAAAAATATTTATCTATATGTTATCTACCTTGTAGTAAAAGTTTAGAATTTTTGGTCACAAATTACTATTTTTAAAACCTGTTGAAAATTATAGAGTCACCATTGAATTTCTGACAGAATACATGTTCTGAAAAGAACTCAATTTTTGAACTATTTCCATACCTTATTTTGAAAAGTGTAAAACATGAAACTTGTTCAACTATGTGTTGAGTATCTACAGTTTAAATTTCAAAGCAATCGCCTTTCATATGAATTTTTAAACTGACTCGGCGTAAACTGCGACATTGGACTTGATATTTGGTCCAAATGAGAAATTGTTGGATTTTGAGATCCATGAAATGATATTTTCATATCTATGAGATATTGATATGGGAGTTAAATGTTGAAATGATATTTGGCATTATTGAATGCCCTTGTTATGAGGTTACTCCCGTGAAATTGTTGAAAACTCTTTTAAAGAGGATATTATGTGGAAAAATTGTGAAAAACTCTTTTAAATCCATTGTGCACTATTAACTTGAGTAAGATGCCATACTTGATAGAGGGCTAATGCACTAGGGATGTGTCTTGCGGGGCCTCCCCCTCTAAATATGCCAAGACGGCATTGTTGATAAATTGTGCCAAAACGGCGTTGTTGCATGTATGAGTCTATACTCTTGGGTGTATCCGTGATGGGTTACCCAAGGCTCCGGAGTGTGTCTGTATATGAGTCCGCTGCATGCTGATCATGACTTATGATCGATATGATATGATATGATATATGGAAAATGGTGTCCTCTTGTGCATAGTTGCTACAATGGTAAGAATGAAAGTTATTTATTTTGTTAAAGGTAATGTGTGTGATCCTTTTTAAAAGAAAAAGTGAAAATTATTTTTTTTAAATGAGTGTCAACCATTATTTTAAAATCCACTTCTTAAAGTGGAGCGGGTTGACTTACTCAGTACCATTGTACTGATAAAAAGTTGTTGTGTTATCTTTTTACAGATATTGGAGCTGACATGTGAACTGCATCTCATGACATGAGCATTTGGGGATGGGATTACCTTTCATCAAAAAGATTGTTGCTTTAAGGAACCACGTACTTTTAATTATTAATGTCTTATATATTGCCTTTAGTTTATGCTTCCGCGTGAGAAAGAACAATGGCTTTGGTATTAAGTACTTTAAATTTTCTTATGTCTATATTTTATAAAATTGGCAATAATTTTTAAAGTCCATATTACAAAAATTTATATGTGAAGATATTTAGCCGTAGCACTTGTCAATTAAGTTAGCCAAAGGGCGAGCCTGACTGACAAGTGTGGCGGTAACATTCTGAAACCTTATGAGGATGAATTTCGGGGTGTTACAGAGTGGTATCAGAGCGTATTTTTAAACTCTAAGTATTTGTAAACTGTTAAATATAGAACTGCATGAGCTGATTCTGTCTAAGGAGTCTGGTTTTTAAAGATTGCCCGTCAGCCGGTGGCTCTACCAGTCTTTCCTGGGAATCAACTTTGTAGCTCTATATTTTAACTAGTTGGCAAATTACTTAGAAGGCGGTACCCTCTAATCTTAGCATTTCTTGGTTAAGTTAGCAACAAGACGAGCTTGACTAAGGGATGCGACAGTTTAACTCCGGTTTATGGATATAAAAAAAAAGTCCATTTTGAGAAAGAAATATGCAAAATATTTTTCAAAGGCCCATATGGGATATGTTAAATTTTGAAACTTTGAAATTATTTTTGGGGTGGGGACATATGCATTCATGAGCATGCATCATTTTTTATAAAATTTTTTTTAAAAAAAATATATATTGTTATGATATACTAAGTCATTTGACCTTATTATAAGTGCTCTTTTTAAATTCTCTATCTTGTAATATTCTCTAGATTTATGAAATAAATCTTGTTATTTCATTCCTTCTGGTTAATCTCTAAATAAAGTCATACTCCTAACTTAGACATTTCTGCGTTAACTCATCCTTATACTATGACCTAACGAGTTTTAGGACATAATCATCCCTTAGACTTGAACTCACTCTTGCTTAACCATCCTTAGCAGAATGGCACCCCGTGCAAGGACTAGAAAAACCCTCCGAAGTGTTAATGCCCTCAACAACATGGAGCCATACCAAAATCCGAACATGACTAACCACGAAGTGCCAGCAGCACCGGGTGTATCCAATCAACAAGCTGTACCACCTGCACACAACATATATCACCCTGACATCACCAACAATCAGGGCGTTGGACACAACATGGTACCTCCTAATCAGGGAGCACCCAACAACCAAACCCCTCAGAATCGAAACACGCCAAACTCGCTTGACAATGATCGACTAAGGATCATTGAGCAAATGCTCATTGCCTTGGGTCAGGGTCAAATTAATCAAGCCACAGCAGCTGTGCCGCCACCTCAAGCCCAGCTCAATCACCTAGCAGTGGTGAACCAATACAGACCACCTCGTTATGATGGGCAGGAGGACCCTACTAAATTGGAGGATTGGATAAAAAGTTTCAACAAGCTACTCGAAGCGACTCGTTGCCCAGATGAGCAGAAGATTACTGTAGCCTCGTACTTTTTAGGAGGTGATGCAGATGACTGGTGGCAGTTACAGAAGAGAGAGCTAGATGATGATGAGGAGTATACATGGGAAAACTTTACAGAAGCTCTAAGAGAAAGGTTTTACCCGATGAGTACCAAAGCAGCAATGTATGAAGAGTTTCTATCGTTACGACAAGGAGCACAATCTGTACAAGAATACTATGCCAGATTCAAGGAGTTAGTCAGATTTGCTCCTAAGTTAGTCTCCACCGATGCCGAGAAGGCACAGAAGTTCGAAATGGGATTAAACCTCTCCATTAGAGAAGTGGTGGCTGGAGTTCAGTATCCTACCCTCCAAGCGATCTACGATCGAGCTGTCGCAGTTTCTCGTGTACAACAGATGAAGAGAAAAGCCGGGGAGTCTAGCCGCGGGTTCCAAGGACAGGACAAGAGGATTCGGGACAACCGAGGAAGCAGCAGCAACAACAACCACCTCAGCAACAATAAAGGCAATATTCGAGGTGGGCAGAATCGACCTGTCCAGGGAAACAAAGGAGGGGGCAACAATGGTACTAGAAACCATGAAGGGTACATACCACAATGCCCAAAATGCAACAAGCCCCACTTGGCTAGGGGATGCCCCAAGCCGGGTACATGTTATAGATGTGGCCGAGAAGGTCATATAAGGAAGGAGTGTAAGACCCGCATTGAAAATATTACAAAAAGAGATGACCTTATCAATATCCCCACTCAGCCAAATAATCAGGATGTGCGAAACGGAAATAATCAAGGACAGAGGCCTCAGCAAAATAGAAACCAACAAGGGAACCATGGAGCACCTATAGGGCGGCTCAATGTTATTAATCAGGCAGATCTTTCAACTCAAGGGGATGTGATAACAGGTACATTTACGGCTTTAAGTGTGCCTGTTAAGGTTTTATTCGATTCTGGAGCAAGTTGTTCGTTTATCTCTTCTAGAATCTTGCCTGAATTAGAGATGCCAAAACCTAAAATGATTAACTTAGGAATTCAGTTGCCTTCGGGAAAAATTGTATCGTGCACCAAACGATACGATGGGATTCCTATAGTCATTAAGAACCTTGAGTTCTATGCAAACTTAGTAGAATTTGACCTTAAAGATTTTGATATTATATTGGGAATGGATTGGCTTACCCAATATAAAGCTGTAATTGAGTGTCAGAAACACAAAATTACACTGTCTAAGACGAGAGGCAAAAAGGTCAACTACTATGTCCAACTCCCCAAACGTAAGACTAAGGTAGTAAATGCCTTAAAATTTTATAGTCTTATGCAGAAAGGATATATGCTTTATGCATGCTATATCCATAACCTCAAGTTAAAGGAGAATAAAATTGATGATATTCCAGTAGTGAGGGAGTATCCAGATGTATTCCCAGAAGAAATTCCTGGAATGCCTCCAGAACGTGAAGTCGAGTTTACAATCGATCTACTTCCCGGAACAGAACCTGTATCAAAAGCTCCTTATCGCATGGCAACCCTAGAAATGAATGAACTCAAGGAGCAACTTGAGGAATTATTACAAAAGGGGTATATACGACCTAGCACGTCGCCGTGGGGAGCACCAGTCTTATTCGTCAAGAAGAAAGATGGAGGGTTACGTCTTTGTATCGATTATAGAGGTTTAAATCAGGTAACGGTTAAAAACAAATACCCGTTACCTAGGATTGATGACCTTTTCGATCAACTTAAAGGTGCAACGGTATTCTCCAAGATAGATTTGCGATCCGGTTATCATCAACTGCGAATCGCTGAAAAGGATATTCCGAAAACTGCTTTCAGGACACGTTATGGACATTACGAATTTACAGTGATGTCCTTTGGGCTAACAAATGCCCCAGCAGTATTCATGAATCTCATGAATGATGTGTTTCGAGAATTGTTAGATCAATGTGTAGTCATTTTCATCGACGACATCTTGATCTATTCAAAGAGCAATGAAGAACATGAGCAACACTTGCGTCAGGTGCTAGAGACATTAAGGAAACACCAACTCTATGCCAAGTTGTCCAAGTGTGACTTTTGGCTAGAAAAAAGTTGGATTTTTAGGCCACGTTGTATCAGCTGATGGAGTTTCTGTTGACCCAGCAAAAATATCAGCAATCACCGAGTGGCCTACGCCTACTAATCAAACAGAAGTGAGAAGTTTTCTTGGACTGGCTGGATATTACAGGAGGTTCGTCAAGGACTTTTCCAAAGTTGCACGACCTCTGACTCAACTTTTGAAGAAAGGCTTGAAGTATGAATGGACAGAAAAGTGTGAATCATCATTTCAAGAGTTAAAGAAACGCCTCACAACAGCACCAATTTTAACATTGCCAATAGAGAATGGAGATTTTGAAGTGTATAGTGACGCTTCAAAAGAGGGGCTAGGGTGTGTTTTAATGCAACAACAACAAGTCATTGCATATGCATCACGACAATTGAAGCCTCATGAGGAGAATTATCCGACGCACGACCTAGAATTAGCAGCGGTAGTGTTCGCATTAAAGATTTGGCGACACTACTTGTACGGACGAACTTGTCGGATATTCACCGACCACAAGAGCCTTAAGTACATATTTACTCAGAAGGAGTTAAACATGAGGCAACGCAGATGGTTAGAGTTGATCAAGGATTATGATTTGGACATCGCCTACCATGAAGGGAAAGCTAATGTGGTCGCAGATGCGTTGAGCCGCAAGACTCGACACGTGGCAAATACTCTTATCTTACCTTCGAAACTGTATATGGACTTGGTCAAGGTAGATACGGAGCTAGTCCATTATGGAACTGTGGAAAATGTCATTAATGCTATGACCATTGAATCTACGGTATTTGATGAAATACGCAGTGCTCAACCAGGCGACATAAAGCTTGAAAGGATCAAGAAGAAGGTTGCTGAAGGAAAAGCAATTGGTTTTGCAATCCATGAGGATGGAAGCATTCGCTTCAAAGGAAGATGGTGCGTACCGCATAAATGCGTAGAGCTAAAACGAAGATTAATGGAAGAAGGCCACAACACCCCATATTCAGTACATCCAGGGGGTGATAAGCTTTATAAGGATTTAAAGAAGGTTTATTGGTGGCCAAGGATGAAGAATGATGTTGTTGAGTTTGTGGCTAGATGTTTAACCTGTCAAAAGGTTAAAGCAGTACGTCAGAAGCCCTTAGGACTCATGAAACCATTGGAAATCCCGAGTTGGAAATGGGATAGTATATCAATGGATTTTGTTTCAGGACTACCACGATCACCAAAAGGAATGAATAAAATTTGGGTAATTGTTGATAGATTGACAAAGATTGCGATCTTCATACCAATGAAGGATACATGGTCTATGGATCAATTAGCAAGAGCATATATCAATAACGTGGTTCGACGACATGGAGTACCACATGATATAATCTCTGATAGAGACAACAGATTTGTCTCTCATTTTTGGACCAAGCTGCAAGAAGCTCTTGGTACCCAAATTAAAATGAGCACCGCTTTTCACCCGATGACGGATGGACAAACAGAAAGGACAATCTAAACACTGGAGGACATGCTGAGAGCATGCGTTCTTGAATTTAAAGGAAGTTGGGAAAGGCATCTACCTTTGATAGAGTTCTCTTACAATAACAGCTATCATGCTAGTATAGGTATGGCACCGTTTGAGGCACTCTATGGACGCAAGTGCCGAAGCCCATTATGTTGGGAAAAATGTGATTTTCTATTGTGGTTGGGCCGCAACTCATTGAAGACATGACCCAAAAGATCAAGATGATCCAAGGGAAAATGAAGGCAGCACAAGATCGACAGAAAAGTTATGCTGATGTTAGGCGACAAGATCTAGAATTTCAAGTTGGAGATAAGGTTATGCTGAAAATATCACCTATGAAAGGAGTGATGCGTTTTGGAAAGCGAGGAAAGTTAAGTCCTCGATATATTGGACCGTATGACATTCTGGAACGAGTCGGAACCCTGGCATACAGACTAGCCCTACCGCCACAACTATCTCGAGTGCACAATGTGTTCCATGTTTCACAGTTAAAGAAATATGTGCGTGACCCAACCCATGTACTTCAACAGGAAGTAATTGAACTCAAAGAAGATCTAACTTATGAAGAGTATCCAATCCAAATACTCGATATCAAAGAAAGAACGACAAGGAACAAGACCACCCGGATTGTTAAAGTACTTTGGTCCAATCATGGTACGGAAGAAGCAACATGGGAACTAGAGGATGATATGAAGCAACGCTACCCCAATCTCTTTTTAAACGACCAAATAACAGCTATGGGGACATAACTGTAGGCTTAAGGGGAGGAGGATGTAACCACCCGACACAATCTTGATAGGGTATGTTCAAAATCTCCTATTTTTTTTTCTTTTCCATTAACTTTTATCTTATATTCCGCATATTAGATTGCCATAGTATTTTTCATTAAAACTTCGAGGACGAAGTTGATTCTTAAGGAGGGTGGATTGTAATACCATAGAAATTACCCGAAATAATTGTAATTCACTAAAGAGACTTTTATTAAATATTTAATCACTTGCTTAAAGAATTAGTATATTGTTTTTTTTTTCTACAAAACAACACTTGAAAAACTATATATGTAAATTTGTCTTTTCCAAAAGAAATATGAATTTCAATATCAAGGGTAATAGAATTATATAGTTTTTAAATCTATTGTTTAAATTATATATATATATAAGTTTTTATATATATACACATTGGTCTTGAAAATTTTTATGAGGATAGTATGTGAATATTTTAAGTACTTTGGTATTCATTATGGAATAAATTTTTATAAAAATAAAAGTATGAGTTTTTATGTGAATCTATAAGAATTAACTTTTATATATAAGAAAATATATTCATAGATTATAATTTTTATTTGATGATGACATGAAGACTTTGTGGTTTGAGTATTGTTATGAATAAAATAAAACCATGCAAGTATATTATTATTATCTTTTTGAAAGCACATTAATATAAATACAATACTTGATAAATAAATAAATATTATATTATCATATCTAACTCATTGAGTATAAATGCATGCAACTAAATAATGGCAAGAATAATGATTTTTCTAGACAAGCTAATACTTCAATCATTTTCATGATACACTACTTACACAAATATAAGGTTAAAAAGCAATTGCAAGAAATTTTCTTCCTAAACAAATAGATGAAAAATCAACATGATTAACAAGTGTCTTGGATGAATGGCTAGCAAAGAAAGGTGATCAATTATCTCTTGAACCCACCAAGATTAATAGCCTCCATAATAGGCAAACCATTATGTTAATAGACAACATGATGGACAAAATTAATAGCCTCCCAAATTAATAGCCTCTTTGTTAGGCTATAAGGACCAAATGAGTGGATACAAATACTCTAACCATTACTGCTCAAGACACACTTAATTGGATGATTGGTGAGGTTGTAATCACTCTCACAATGTGTCATGTTCAATTGTTCAAATCTTAGCCTATAAATAGAGGGAGTTTCTAGCCTTCAAACACACCAATCTCATCCATCTCATTAGCCAAATTCACTACCCATTTTATTCTTCAAAGTTCTCCCACATAGTGAGCATATCTTAAGGATTGTGGAGTCTTGTAGGCTTGGCAACCTTCATCATTCTAAGAGTTCTAATTCTTCTCAACACTTGGTTAGTAAGATATCATCCTTGAAACTTGTATCTTAGAGATCTAAATCTTTTATTTTTATACTATAAATTGATTTCCCTCTATTTGTCGAATTTCAGCGAAACCCGTAATTTGTGGTGCGAATCTTGTGTTATAACGGCCATTATCTTTGAATCTCCTTGGTCTTATACATCTATTCTGTAAGTTAACACTCTCTCTTTAAGTTTGGAGATCCTCATCCATGTTTTAAGAGTACAAAATTAGAATTCCCTCATTATACCAAAATCTGTCCGTTTTTCGTTTACGTAATGTTCCATCTTTTTAAAATATTTTGGTTCATTATACCTTAAAGGTTCCTTCATAAAACTTGTTCCTTATTGAGTTGAGTATATTTCTGGAAACTTTTATAATTTTTAGAACTCATATGAAAAAGTTATGGGATCCGCTTTATCGAAAGGTCGAAATCTCTTTTTGTTGAAATCTAAGAAATGATAGTGTTTCTGAAATCCTCATTTTTGAAGGTCTTAAGTGTTTCAAACCTAAATGGTTTATTCATGAAAAATATTTATCTATATGTTATCTACCTTGTAGTAAAAGTTTAGAATTTTTGGTCGCAAATTACTATTTTTAAAACCTGTTGAAAATTATAGAGTCACCATTGAATTTCTGACAGAATACATGTTCTGAAAAGAACTCAATTTTTGAACTATTTCCATACCTTATTTTGAAAAGTGTAAAACATGAAACTTGTTCAACTATGTGTTGAGTATCTACAGTTTAAATTTCAAAGCAATCGCCTTTCATATGAATTTTTAAACTGACTCGGCGTAAACTGCGACATTGGACTTGATATTTGGTCCAAATGAGAAATTGTTGGATTTTGAGATCCATGAAATGATATTTTCATATCTATGAGATATTGATATGGGAGTTAAATGTTGAAATGATATTTGGCATTATTGAATGCCCTTGTTATGAGGTTACTCCCGTGAAATTGTTGAAAACTCTTTTAAAGAGGATATTATGTGGAAAAATTGTGAAAAACTCTTTTAAATCCATTGTGCACTATTAACTTGAGTAAGATGCCATACTTGATAGAGGGCTAATGCACTAGGGATGTGTCTTGCGGGGCCTCCCCCTCTAAATATGCCAAGACGGCATTGTTGATAAATTGTGCCAAAACGGCGTTGTTGCATGTATGAGTCTATACTCTTGGGTGTATCCGTGATGGGTTACCCAAGGCTCCGGAGTGTGTCTGTATATGAGTCCGCTGCATGCTGATCATGACTTATGATCGATATGATATGATATGATATGATATGATATATGGAAAATGGTGTCCTCTTGTGCATAGTTGCTACAATGGTAAGAATGAAAATTATTTATTTTGTTAAAGGTAATGTATGTGATCCTTTTTAAAAGAAAAAGTGAAAATTATTTTTTTAAATGAGTGTCAACCATTATTTTAAAATCCACTTCTTAAAGTGGAGCGGGTTGACTTACTCAGTACCATTGTACTGATAAAAAGTTGTTGTGTTATCTTTTTACAGATATTGGAGCTGACATGTGAACTGCATCTCATGACATGAGCATTTGGGGATGGGATTACCTTTCATCAAAAAGATTGTTGCTTTAAGGAACCACGTACTTTTAATTATTAATGTCTTATATATTGCCTTTAGTTTATGCTTCCGCGTGAGAAAGAACAATGGCTTTGGTATTAAGTACTTTAAATTTTCTTATGACTATATTTTATAAAATTGGCAATAATTTTTAAAGTCCATATTACAAAAATTTATATGTGAAGATATTTAGCCGTAGCACTTGTCAATTAAGTTAGCCAAAGGGCGAGCCTGACTGACAAGTGTGGCGGTAACATTCTGAAACCTTATGAGGATGAATTTCGGGGTGTTACAATCAAGCTGTTAGATGCCGGTATTATATATCCAATTTCTGACAGCAAATGGGTCAGTCCTGTGCAGGTTGTTCCCAAGCGGGGTGGGATGTGCATAACCAAGAATGAACAAAGAGAGGAAATTGCCACACGGCCGGTCACCGGATGGAGAGTCTGCATAGACTACCGGAAGTTCAACGAGGCCACTCGCAAAGACCATTTCCCTTTACCTTTTATCGATCAAATGTTGGAACGGTTGGCGGGAAGGGAGTTTTACTGTTTTTTGGACGGATATTCAGGTTATAATCAAATAGTGATCGCCAGTGAGGATCAAGAAAAAATAACTTTTACATGCCCTTATGGCACTTTTGCCTATAGGCGCATGCCTTTTGGTTTATGTAATGCACCTACTACTTTTCAACGTTGCATGATGTCTATATTTTCTGAATTTATCGAAAAATGCATTGAAGTTTTCATGGATGACTTCTCTGTATATGGAGATACATTTGAAGAATGTTTGACCAATCTTGCTAAAATTCTAAAGAGATGTGAGGACACTAACTTGGTTTTAAACTGGGAAAAGTGCCATTTCATGGTCACTGAGGGCATAGTGTTAGGTCATCGCATTTCACGAGCAGGCATTGAAGTCGATCCAGCCAATGTCTCAGTCATCTCCAATCTCCCTCTCCCTGATTCTATTAAAGCAGTTAGGAGCTTCTTAGGGCATGCCGGTTTTTACCGAAGATTCATTAAGGATTTCTCTAAAATTGCCAAGCCGCTCACTAATCTGCTTTGTAAAGAAAATTCCTTTTTAATTAATGAAGCGTGTGTTCAAGCCTTTGACACGCTCAAAAAGATGGTTTCGGCTCCAATAGTACAACCACCCGATTGGTCAATACCTTTCGAGGTAATGTGCGATGCAAGTGATCTATCCGTGGATGCAGTACTTGGGCAACATAAGGAATGGAAACATTGTGTAATTCATTACGCAAGTCACACCCTGAATGAAGCCCAAATCAACTACACTACCACGGAAAAAGAAATGTACGCTGTGGTTTTCGCGTTTGATAAATTCAGACAGTACCTTATTGGTACGAAAACCATAGTGTACACAGATCACTCTGCACTGAGATTCTTGTTCAGCAAACAAGATGCCAAACCTCGATTAATCAGGTGGGTACTTCTGTTGCAGAAATTTGACATCGTAATAAAAGATAGGCGAGGTCGAGATAATGGTGCTGCTGACCACTTATCTCGATTAGAAAATGATAAAAATGATAAAGCCGTCAATGAGCATTTTCCAGACGAACAGCTGTTCGCATTGCATCTGCATGATCAGGCGTGTCCATGATTTTCCGACATTGCTAACTTCTTGGCATGCGGAATAACCCCACCTTTTTCAAGCAATCTTCTCAAGAATAAGTTCAACCGAGATGTATTAAATTACTTCTGGGAAGAACCTTATCTCTTCAAGCACTGCGTCGATTCAATGATCAGGCGATGCGTAACCGAGCATGAAGCCTATCAAATTGTCAAAAAATGCCATGAATCAGAGTATGGAGGTCACCACGGTCACACTCAAACGGCCCACAAGGTCCTCAAGTATGGATTCTACTGGCCTCACATCTATGAGGATTGCAAGAAATTTGTGAAAGCTTGCAACAGGTGCCAAAGATTAGGAAACATTTCGAAGAGGGATGAGATGCCTCATAAAGGAATTCTCACTCTTGAGATTTTCGATGTCTGGGGCATTGACTTCATGGGACCGTTTCCACCATCTGGTGGAAACCAATATATCTTGGTGGCTGTCGATTACGTGTCCAAATGGGTCGAGGCTGTCGCATTACCAACCAATGATGGTAGCCAAGTCATCAAGTTCCTCAAGAACAACATTATTAACCGATTTGGCATACCTAGGGTGATAATATCTGATGGAGGAACACATTTTGTTAATAAATCCTATGAGAACCTTATGATAAAAACTGGTATCCTCCATAAGATTGGCACGCCTTATCATCCCCAGACAAGTGGTCAAGTCGAAGTATCAAATCGCGAATCAAGCATATACTCGAAGCCACTGTCGGGAAAACCCGAAAGGACTGGGCACGTAAGCTCAATGATGCTCTATGGGCATATCGTACTGCATACAAGACTCCCATCGGGATGTCTCCATATAGGCTTATCTTTGGAAAAGCCTGTCATTTGCATGTAGAGTTAGAGCATAAAGCTTACTGGGCCGTCAAGACGCTTAACTTCGATCCGAAAGTTGCTCAAAGCAAACGCAAGTTGGATCTCAATGAAATTGAGGAAATACGAGCGCAAGCCTACGAGAGCTCTCGGATTTATAAGGAGCGGACCCAGAAGTTGCACGATCGCCGCATTAAGCCTAAGCACTTTTATGTTGGACAAAATGTACTGTTGTTCAATTCTAGGTTGAAGCTGTTCCCCGGAAAGCTTAAATCCAGATGGGAAGGGCCACATGAAGTGTTAGAGGTGTTTGAAAATGGAGCCGTCAGGATCAGAACTGACAAGGGTAACATAGTGGTGAATGGGCACCGACTGAAGGAATACATCGGACAGTTCGATCCGGAAAAAGAGAGCCAAAAAGTGGCAGACCCGGCTTATATTCATTAAAAAAAATCAATTATTATATAGCAAAAAATATATATATATATAGCAGAAAAAAAAATCAAATATATATATATTATTATATACATTTATACCATTTTACTTCATAGCAGAAAGTATCCAAAAATCAATTAAACATTTAGAGTACTAAGACTCTAAATGTGAGGATGTTGATATTTAGAGAAAATCTAATGCGTTTCATTTATCTGTCTTGCAGGAATTCCGGAACCACCAAAAAGAAGGAGCAGAAAAATAGTGCGGAAAACCAGGTTCTCGGTTGGATTAATTCCATAAAACTAAGAAAATAATTCCGGAAATTGAAGCAATTTAAAATCTGGAACAATTTTTGAAAACAAATGGAATTAGTCCAACCTATTTATGCAAGTGGATTATTTAATTTCAGCCCAGTAATTTTGAATTTATTTGGACTGAATTTATTCAGGTCCAAATCAAATAAAATGGATTCAAGCCCAATAACACACTCGGGCCCAGGCCACGAAAATTTGAAAATTCAAAAATTTCGTGTCGCGGAAACCCTCTTATGTCGCTAGGTACTGCCTCACGCCAGGAGGGAGGATAGCGACACGGCTCTCTAGTACAGTGAGACCTCTGTCGCGAAGCAAAACCGTGTCGCGAGACCACGCCTCACGACCGGGGTTAGCTCCGCGACACAATCTCATCAGTCCACAAACCTTGTCTGTCCCTGTCGCGATACACCCAGTCGCGAGACGTGGTCTTGCGACTGGCTCGTAACTCCGCGACACACCCTCACTAAATCAATCCCCAAACCTCTGTCGCGATACCCCCTGTCGCGGAACATGTTCTCGCGACCGGCTTTCACTCTCGCGCCACAGTTCGTACTTGGCCCCCCCTTTTTTCCTAATCCTGTTGAGATACCCTGTGCTCGCGACTGGCTTCCAGTCTAGCGCCCCTCTAATGGCGCTAGGCCCCAGTCGTGAAACCTAGTTCCGCGACATGGGCTAGGGTTCCGCGACTGGGCCCAGTAGTATTTAAACCCCCCCTTCTCCTTCTTCTTCCCTACGCTCCCATCCTTAGCCATTTTCAAAACTCTCTCAAATCCGAAATCCTCTCCCAACGAACACCAAGGGTTCTTCGCACTTTCTCTAACCAAAATCAGGCGAAACTCCGTACAAATTTTTCAAAACCACAAATGGCGTCTTCCGCGTCTAAAGCCGAGCCCTGGTAAACTCTCAATCACCCGATTATCGAAGCTCCCTGTTTTCGCGATGTGTGGGATGTTTGTTTTTACTTGTGCGAATGTGTAAATCGGTGTAAATTTGTGCTTTGTTTGCTTGCTTGAGTTTGATTTGGAGCATCTCGTATGATGGGCATTGTGATTTTTGAGTTGCTGTGATTTCTGTTTTGGCTGAAGCATGATTGAGAAATGGGTATGGGTTCTGTATTAGTGTTTTGGATGAAGGGAGAGTTCGATTCATCGGGGTTTGTTATTTTTATGAACCTAGGGTTGTTAGAAAACTTGAGTTGCAGTTCTGGAGCCATTTCGGCCATTGTTGGAATTTCAAGCTTATAGGGTTCACATGCTCGTTTAAACCCCCTTAAAAAGTTATAATGGCCACTGAGTGTTATAGGGTTTTGAAGTGTGCTGGTGAACACTAGGTCATTTCTGAATGGTTTGGTGTTATGTTTTTTTTTGTTGCTCTGGAGTAAATAAGCATGAATAGTTCTTTTTGTATTTTAAGAATGTAGCATGCCACTATGTTTAATCTGTTGTTTTTGGTAAAGAGAAAGCATGATCTATTGTTTTTGTGATGCTATGTTCATCATTTTTGCATGCCAATGTGATCAATTAATGCTATTTCCCTGTTTGGCATGACTCTATGTGGTGCACTGTATTCTGTGAAAATTGATGTGTGGTTGTTTGTGGCAGCCTGTGCACAATATCCCTTTTCCCTGATGCACCTTTTTCACAAAAAGACAAAAAGAGTTGGTAGAGAATAAAGTTTGACTTGGTGTTTTTGGCTCCCAATGGAACTAAAAGTGTGAGTAGATAGCAATATTTTTGTCACTTAATTGCTATCCTTTTTAAAATCCAAAATGGGACCACACACATCCCACTTTTCATTTAATAAATACAAGTCAACCTTTAAAAGTTAAAAAATAGTGTTTGCAAACTTTTGGGAATGTTTAACTGTCCAATGCAGTACAAGCAATCCGGGATTAGCAAATCCATACCGCCACGTCTCCACTGCACATTCCAAATTCGAGCTTTCCGTCCCCATTTTCCATCTCATTCCACTTCTAACAAGTGCCTCGAGCTTGTTTAATGAAATGAAAAAACCAAACTTTTGGGCCCAATGGCCCTTTAAAAAAATATTATTTTGGGTCCAAAGACCTAAATGTTAATAAATTAGAATAGGTATTACATTCCTACTTGTAAATTTTATATATAGACCTCTTTATAAATTCAAGTTCAATCAATTAAATCACATTTCGAGCAAAGCTCAAAATGTGAGGATGTTGACTTTCAAACTTGAACAATTCATAAAAACTTAAATATCTCTAATCTCCCTTGCTTTTCTCAGGAACGAATTAGTAGTGAAATCAGGCATCAGACTGCCTGATTGCACATATGAGCAAGCAGCACTGCAGGCTTCAGTGGTGAAACTTTTGACAATTTCCTACACGAGCTTTTCTAAAATATCCCAAGTTAAATTTATTAAAAGAAAAGAATTATGATTCGTGGGGAAGGGGTTTAAGGATATATTTCACTTTTTATTACTCATGTGTGGTACTCTGATTTCAAACGACGCTGTGATCCTCCCCGGCATGAAACTTTTGATAACTTTCACGGTGCAGCCGGGATAGATAGTTCAATCTTGACCTTCAGTCTGTCACACTGAAGATCCCCGGCATTTGGCATCATGAAACTTATCATAGTTTCATGTCATGAAGATCCTTGCCATGAAACTTTTGACAAGTCCCCATTACATGAATATTTTCTGAAACATCATAATCCTAGTTTTCAATTTTATTCAGTGAAACCAATTTATGAAGATGGAGTTGGGATTAGGGATATATTATAGGTTGTCACGTTTTTATTGCTCGTGTTAAGAAACTGTGCCCCCAAAAGCGCACGGTGTCAAAAATTGCAGTAATTTATAGTAAGACCGGATCGTTCACTGGAGGATGTGCGATAGAAGCAGGGCCCACGTCGTTTACTAAGATTTTCCACTCGGTTACTCGATTCAAGTTTTGCAATGGTTTCTAACAACTACTTGACAATAATTTAAACTCAATTATGAAAGCAGTAAAATATTATTCTCAAAAGCGATTAAATTTATTCTAAGAAAGCGGTAATAGATATGCTAGGAAAGCGAATAAAATTATTCTACGAAAGCGAATTAAAAAGTGACAGAAGGGACAAGGAGAAAATAATGAAGATTGGACAAGATTCAGATGAAACACAATTAAGCTTCCATTTTAATACACAGATCTTTGTTTGGGATAATCCATCAGTTAGCTAACTCTCATGCTTTCTACACTATGTTCCCTTTAACAGACAGGTACTTACAGTGAGAATTTACATGCTCTTAAGACCTCAAGTTCTAAGATACCACAAATTAATAACTCTCCTTGCAATGCCTTGCAAGAGTATGTTAGTCAAATGTGGTGGACAAGCAACACCTAACATATCATTAATTGATATGCCAAGTACTCCTATCGTCCCCCTTGTCACACCCAAAGTCCAAACCTACCCCCGAACTAATCCATAACTCTTAAACCTTACAACCGGCAGACACATCTCTGCTTCCGAGTGACCTCTATGAAAGCATTTTAAAGAAAGCGGTAAAGAAAGCAGTAAAGAAAGCATTTAAAAACCTATCGCTCGGAAGTCTTAAAAGATCATCACAATCCGTTAGTATGAAAGAGCCCCTGGTCTTGGTGACCAGATGCAGATTTAGAACTTCCCAAATGTCGGTAAGCCACAGGGCTTATAACATTTGGTTAGTTATGAGATACAAGCATGAGTGGAACAGACCTGTGAAGGTTTATTCCGAATATACTCACCCAAGACTCAATTTTAGGCTTTGGTGGGAGAAGATAGTAGTTGAAAGAATACTCAACCTTACCTTAGAAATTAACCAAGGCCTATATGTTGTTCCTCTAATATTAATTATCACATCTTACCCGAATCCAAGTGGACACTGATTCGATGCAACATCTAATAAAAGATTTCCAACACACAGCAATTTTGAGAAGCAAATAGATATTTGAAAATCTTTCCCTAAACAGGTACTAAACTCTCAATTTAAACACATATCATTTCAGTCTATGAGAGACCTAATCGCTGACTCTGCTTCTAAGTTCTCAAAATCAACCTCCAGTAGAAGATGAATTAGTCATAACTGTGAAATTATCCCTTACTCAGATCCGGATTTTATAAAGTGATTTTTGTGGAAATTTATTGTGCAGCATCTGATTTAAATCAAGACTTCTATGTCCACGGAGAAGGATCTCCAAAATATTAAGGACCACAATATCTACATAATAATATCATGCATACATGTATATGAGAAGTAAAATAAATTGCCCCAAAATATATGGTGGGGTTAGACAGAATTTGATACACAAAGATGGATTAGCCTGAGATAAGAAGAAGTTGGCTAAAGAGAATGCCAGAAATAATTGGGGTTATCCGAACTACAAACATCTGCTGTCCGGGTCCCGAGTACTCCAGATGGAATGATTTTTAGACAGAAGAATGCCTTGAATGACGGTTGCCGCCGTCATCTTAGACTTCACTATCTATGAATCTGGATGAAAACCCACATGTTCTATTACTGTAGTAATTATTAGATGACATTGGCATATATCATCTATTATTACCACAATTCTAGATTCAGGTTTGAAATTAAGATAAAGAAAAGAAAACTGTATCCGGATAGGAGTCAGCTGAGCAGCTGTCATAATCCCGGATGGACGAACCGCCAAGGCTTCCACCGACCACTATCCGAACCATGCAAAATAACAACTAGTAATTAATGTTCAGAATACGAGCTAGTTATCCGTGTGGGAATACCCGCCAACATTAGTCTGATATATTTCTTACTAGTTGTTCATACACACAATGAAAGAGAGAAAATAGACAAGATTAAGAAAATGTTTTTGGTATTGTGTGAGTGTTAATCACACGATAATTAGACACTGATAGGTTGAGATGTGTAATGGATAGAATTAAATGTAATGGGCCTGGGCCCAATACACCCATGCAACTCACACAACTCTTGAAATAAAATATTTTTGGAGTTTTAAAATAGAAGGAAGAAAGCAATTCGGTCTATTGGGCAAAGTGCAAAAGAGACCGAATTGAGGGTGCATGAAGTATGAAGTAACACCATATCCATACCCAATTAATCCTTGTAAAGTCATGAAGCATCCTCTAATTCGAATTGTCAAGCAATTCGGTCTAAACCGAATTGGACAATTCGAATTGATGAAGTCGTTCCTTCACTCAAATTTGACTAAGGCATTTGCTTCAAAAATGAGGGTGATTCGAATTGTCATGTCAATTCGGTTTAAACCGAATTGGTAAGACAAGGAAAATAAACTAAGGCATGAGGGGATGGAATGCATACAATGTGGTTTCCCAAGCCAATTCGGTCTGGCTGAGTAATTCGTTCTAAACCGAATTGCCTAGACCGAATTGCTTAGAGAACCTCATGAAGACAACACTTTTTGCTATGCAATTCGGTCTCATGGGCAATTCGATATAGACCGAATTGCCTAGGTCGAATTGCATATAAATTTTCAAATAAAGCATTTAACAAATATTTTTGCCATGCAATTCCATTTTCATGGGCAATTCGGTCTAAACCGAATTGCCTCAAATCGAATTGCATGTCTTTCTCTCATAAGTGTGGGTTTGGTAAACATTGTGTGGTTTATGATGGATAAGATTTACCAAATCCTCCATTTCACATCAATGTCACTTCACAGCCACACTAATGAGTGTTTTTAAGAAAAATAGACTTAGGTTATGTGGCTATCAGGCATTGGCAAGAAACAAACCTTGAAACTACAAACAAGCAATCCAAGATCCAGAACTTAAATATCTACTGAATAAATAAGAACACATGCTTACAAATAAGAACACCTACATTATCTAAGGCAACACTAAGCCAATAAAAGAAACTAAAACAGCACTGGAAAGCATGGAAATAAATCTTAACAAGCCTAAGATTGTCTAAAACCTAAGAGCACTTATTTGAATCTCTAAGGTACAAGATCAAGCCAAAAACCCACTAGCATACATTTATTAAGAATGCAAGTCAACTAGGGCATAATAAATATAACCTAGTTGAAACAAACAAACATTCTACCATTTATTGCTAAAGAAAGCATTAAATAAATGCCAAACACTTGAAATGAAAACCCATTTCTGGATTCTTTCTTGTATTGACACTCGAAAGCAGTAAATAACCCTAAAATCATTCATTAGCTTGAAGGTATGGTTCATTCTAACTACAAAGCATTTAAAGTTTATGGAAATGGCTACACTAAGGGTGGTAACAAGCTTCTATGAAAAACAAACTAAGCTCGAAAGCAATAAATCTACAATACTAGCATGAAAATAAACTAACTAAACTACACTACCTACCTAACCCTTAAGGGGTGAAGAACCTTCTGCTCCTTCTTTTTGTCTCCCAGCAAACTGTCCAAGTGTGTCCAGAATATTTCTTGTGTTGAGGGAGGTCAGCTTTTATACTTCTTCTCGAAACCCTAGGCCCATCATGCATTTCTCACGTGCTTCACAGCTGCAATTCTGAACATGATTCGGTCTCCTCATGTAATTCGGTTTAGATCGAATTGATGCAATTCGAATTGCATGAGGTCTTCCTTCTTGATCTTGAGCTGGAATGTGGTATTCATCTATCAATTCGGTCTATGGGTAGACCGAATTGGCCTTGTCGAATTGAAGATGGCTCTGCTTGGCTTCTTTGTTTTAAAGCAATTCGATCTATGCAATCAATTCGGCCTAGACCGAATTGCATAGATCGAACTCCTTCTTTTCTGTTTTGCTCAAAGTTTTCTTCTCTCCAAGGTGCAATTCGATCTAGGGGTCAATTCGGTTTAGACCGAATTGCCACAGACCGAATTGGTTGATCTTCTCTTCCTCAACACTTCTCTTTTTCTTCTTTTCTTCAGCAATTCGGTCTAATGAGCAATTCGATTTAGGTCGAATTGCTTATAGACCGAATTGGTCTTCAACACTTAACCAAAATTTCAATTTGTGAGATTTTCATTCTTTTTCCCATCTTTTTTATTTTTGTGGGCTATCTTATTCTTTTGCCCATCTTTTCATTCCTTTTTCTTTTCTTTTTCCTTTTTTCATGTTTTTGGATTTTTCTAACACAAATGCAATTAAAATTGCATATTTTGTGTCTTTCATTACCAGCTTAATATTTTTACAAACTTGCATTAATCTGACGAATTCAACTGCTTTCTTATTAAAATAAGATGGGAATACGATCAAAATGTCCGTCTCAGACACGGAAATGGATTGGAAATAATGGACAATTTTGGCCATTATCAAGTGGATAGAACTGAAATAAAAAATATGAGGGCAGTAATCATGTCAGAATATAGAGTGCCATTGGACCAAACCACGGAGGATAAATTGGAGCTTGCACCAGGGTGGGACGTGAACATACCACCGGAAGAAAGAACGATTGTTGTTGCTTCAATAGAAAGAGATTATTATCACTTTCTGAAGAAGTTTTGGGGGATGATGATGGACCATGCTAAGAATGATGTACTCACAACTCCGGATGTCCACCACGAACGGATTCAGCTAAAGTTCAGGGAACATAGAGCCATCTGGAACCGGCATGTGGAAAGAGGGACGAAAGACCCAAATCTGGCCAACTTCGACATCATCATTCCTAATCAGATTGTAGATCCTCAAGTGAGAATGGCTTTCTGAGATAAACAGATCGATTTAAGCAGAGTTCTAAACAGTGGAGCCATACTGATGCACGAGTATCTTCCATTCAAATGGAACCCATATTTGTTTGAGAAGAGGGGACCAGTGGAACAGAGGTGGATTACAGATCAAGCCCGCATCAGGCATCAAGAACTGAGCTTTAACTTGCACAAGCAGCTTAAGAATGCCGAACATTTTGAGCAGACCCGAAACACCTCACTGTTGGAAACCATGAGGAAGAAGATAAAGGACGCGCGAAATCAGTGGGAGGATCTAACCTATGTCTGGGGGAAGGGAAATCCAAGCCTCACAAAATCCTTCCTGGATAAGGGGGTGGAATTACCGGCTGAGGGGGAGCTCGAATCTATCTTCACGCACAGAAAGTACGGGCAGTTCGGAACTTCGAAAGAAGATGAGCATCCTCGGCATATTGCTGTATTAAGGGAACAGCTGTTTGTAGACATACGAAAAGGGCAATTGGAAGCCCATAAAGAAAGGAGAGAGACAGTTCCGGCTAATGTCAGAAGCTGAAGCTGGAGCTTATCTCAACTTCAACTTTGCGCAAGACATGACCTATCTTGAAGGACTTCAGAAAGACTTGGTGGGGGCTATGATGGACAAGTATCGGAAATCTTACCTGGAACTGATAATGGAGATGGATAAGGAGGCACTCCAATATTGTAATGACAAGACAAAGAAGAAAAAGATCTTACATTACAACTATAATATCCGTAGCAAGTTTTGCAAAAGGATAAAGGAGGATTGGGAAGAACAGCTTGTGCGAATTACTCAGCGGTGCTTCATCGAAGACTACCTGAAACGCGATGAAAAACAACTGGGCTATGAAGAAGACCCAGATGCCACTATTGATGCTTATATCTCCACTCCCCCTCCTGACGCCAACCCATAGCCTACCCAACCAACGGTACAAGCATCTGCTCTGCCACCAAGAGAGCAAGCTGAAGTGCAGAAAGCTGTTGCCACCAAGCCCGTAGAACAGCAAGAGACAGTTCAGGCTCCAGTATCAACTACTACTGCGCCCAAACCTCCCGTACAGCCAACTCAATCTGAAACGCCAATATCTGCTGTAGCAGAAACTGTAGCCCAGCCTGAACATCTAGTACAATCCAGACGAAGGCTAGTTAAATTGGCTGAAAAAGAGAAACCAGCAAGGGCTCCGGAACGCAAAGTGGTAATCAAAGAGCCCGAGCCGACTGCTAGGAAGGTAGCAGCACCTTCAAACCCAAAGGATAGAGGAAAAGGTGTAATGCCAACGCCGCCTCCTAAGAGAAAACATCAGATTGCCTTGGATGCTGAATATGCCAAAAAGCTACAAGAAGAGGAAGATGCAGGGATGGCTATGGCATTGGCAGAACAAAATACTGAAGAAGGAGGTTCAGGAGTGGGGAAAATGACTGAACAGGAATGAGTTGAAAGAGAAAAGAAAGCTACAGAGGATGAGCAGATTAGAAAAAAACATTCAGCAGACACAAGATGAGGAAGCTGCTCGAAAGTTGGAAGCTGAACTGGAGTCAAAGAAAGGGGCTGAAACTGAAACAGCGGAAGGTCCATCACTGGAAAAATTTAAGAAAGTGAAGCTTGAAAGAGAAGAGGAAGAAAAGAAGCAGCGGGCTGAGCTACAAAAGAAGAAATCTGCCGAGCCTAAGACAATCCAAGACATTGATGATGATGAGCTGCTGGTGCTAGATACAGTGCCTGAAGTCAGACCATCCGCCAGAAAAAAAGATCCTTATCCACACATGACTTCTGATCAATGGGAGGAGGAATTCAGAACATTCTTTGCATTTAAAAAGGATGACCCTCTGTGGAAGGAGTACATGGCTCAGAAAGCAGAACAAAAAAGAAGAGTAGCAGAAAGTCAAGCCCAGCATGCAGAAACAGGAGGTTCACAAGCGTCACTTGACCCAGCTACACTTGCTGCTATTTTGGAGGAGCAGCCAGATGAACAACCAATGGCATCAGCGCTAAAAGATAATGTCCGGGAAATTTTGAATGAAGCTGCAGACGAAAATGTTTTAAGGGATGAGGAGGAGGTATCAACTAGTGTTGATCCTTATTTTCCTGTACTTAATTTTCCAAAGCCTGTAATGACTGAGTACAATACAATGAATGATGTAATTAAACAGGTTGTGGAGGAATCCCGAAATGAAGCAGCTCAGGGAGAAGGAGAACAGAGTCAAAGGGAACAGGTTGAGGCAGAATAAAGACGACGGGAGCAGGGGGAAGAACCTATAAATGAACAACCACAAGAACGAGATGACCCGACAGACTGGCACACAAGCGAAGACGAATCAGTCGGGTCTGTCTGGCCAGTTGAATTTTGGTCAGAACACACTGTAAGGCACAGAATGGGAGTCACGAAGCAGTTTGAAAAGAAGAAATTGAGTGGAGCAGACTTGGAAATTAAATTCAATGGAAAGGTGGAGGGGGCAGAACAATATGGAAAGTTGTTGAAAATGATTGTGCCAGACAAGGGGTTCAAATCGGATGCTTTGCTCCACCCCACTGTCGAAACCTTTTTCAGAAATCAAGAGTGGGGGAATTTCATGCTGCACCATGAAGAGGATGGCCTCGTTGAGCTGACAAGAAAATTCTTCTGCAACATCAATGCCACCAACAAAACAACTTAGGTCCGGGGTCAGGCAATAAATATCTCACCTGAATGGCGGAATCAATTTCTCGAAACCCGAGACATCAGAGATGAATTCCCTGCTGGAGAGATCTTGATAAAAAGAGGCAAGACAAGTGAAAATGAAAAGTATGCGGCCTTGGCAAATAGTATGACAAGATTGACTGCTCCAGGGCACACATTTGATGCAAACTGGCTGAAAATAATTCCGGAAATTGAAGCAATTTAAAATCCGGAATAATTTTTTAAAACAAATGGAATTAGTCCAACCTTTTTATGCAAGTGGATTATTTAAATTCAGCCCAGTAATTTTGAATTTATTTGGACTGAATTTATTCAGGTCCAAATCAAATAAAATGGATTCAGGCCCAATAACACACTCGGGCCCAGGCCACGAAAATTTGAAAATTAAAAAATTTCGTGTCGCGGAAACCCTCTTGTGTCGCTAGGCAGTGCCTCACGCCAGGAGGGAGGATAGCGACACGGCTCTCTAGTACAGTGAGACCTCTGTCGCGAAGCAAAACCGTGTCGCGAGACCACGCCTCGCGACCGGGGTTAGCTCCACGACACAATCTCATCAGTCCCTAAACCTTCTCTATCCCTGTCGCGATACACCCAGTCGCGAGACGTGGTCTTGCGACTGGCTCGTAACTCCGCGACACACCCTCACTAAATCAATCCCCAAACCTCTGTCTCGATACCCCCTGTCGCGGAACATGTTCTTGCGACCGGCTTTCACTCTCGCGCCACAGTTCGTACTTGGCCCCCCCTTTTTTCCTAATCCTGTCGAGATACCCCCCAGTCGCGAGACATGTGCACGCGACTGGCTTCCAGTCTAGCGCCCCTCTAATGGCGCTAGGCCCCAGTCGTGAAACCTAGTTCCGCGACATGGGCTAGGGTTCCGCGACTGGGCCCACTAGTATTTAAACCCCCCCTTCTCCTTCTTCTTCCCTACGCTCCCATCCTTAGCCATTTTCAAAACTCTCTCAAATCCGAAATCCTCTCCTGACGAACACCAAGTGTTCTTCGCACTTTCTCCGACCAAAATCAGGCGAAAATCTGTACAAATTTTTCAAAACCACAAATGGCGTCTTCCGCGTCTAAAGCCGAGCCCTGGTAAACTCTCAATCACCCGATTATCGAAGCTCCCTGTTTTCGCGATGTGTGGGATGTTTGTTTTTACTTGTGCGAATGTGTAAATCGGTGTAAATTTGTGCTTTGTTTGCTTGCTTGAGTTTGATTTGGAGCATCTCGTATGATGGGCATTGTGATTTTTGAGTTGCTGTGATTTCTGTTTTGGCCGAAGCATGATTGAGAAATGGGTATGGGTTCTGTATTCGTGTTTTGGATGAAGGGAGAGTTCTATTCATCGGGGTTTGTTATTTTTTATGAACCTAGGGTTGTTAGAAAACTTGAGTTGCAGTTCTGGAGCCATTTCGGCCATTGTTGGAATTTCTAGCTTATAGGGTTCACATGCTCGTTTAAACCCCCTTAAAAAGTTTTAATGGCCACTGAGTGTTATGGGGTTATGAAGTGTGCTGGTGAACACTAGGTCATTTCTGAATGGTTTGGTGTTATCAGTTCTCTATGGTGAAGGATGGTCGTGAAGTATGAGTTTTCCAATGTTTTTTTTTTTTTGTTGCTCTGGAGTAAATAAGCATGAATAGTTCTTTTTGTATTTTAAGAATGTAGCATGCCACTATGTTTAATCTGTTGTTTTTGGTAAAGAGAAAGCATGATCTATTGTTTTTGTGATGCTATGTTCATCATTTTTGCATGCCAATGTGATCAATTAATGCTATTTCCCTGTTTGGCATGACTGTATGTGGTGCACTATATTCTGTGAAAATTGGTGTGTGGTTGTTTGTGGCAGCCTGTGCACAATATCCCTTTTCCCTGATGCACCTTTTTCACAAAAAAGACAAAAAGAGTTGGTAGAGAATAAAGTTTGACTTGGTGTTTTTGGCTCCCACTGGAACTAAAAGTGTGAGTAGATAGCAATATTTTTGTCACTTAATTGCTATCCTTTTTAAAATCCAAAATGGGACCACACACATCCCACTTTTCATTTAATAAATACAAGTCAACCTTTAAAAGTTAAAAAATAGTGTTTGCAAACTTTTGGGAATGTTTAACTGTCCAATGCAGTACAAGCAATCCGGGATTAGCAAATCCATACCGCCACGTCTCCACTGCACATTCCAAATTCGAGCTTTCCGTCCCCATTTTCCATCTCATTCCACTTCTAACAAGTGCCTCGAGCTTGTTTAATAAAATGAAAAAAAACCAAACTTTTGGGTCCAATGGCCCTTAAAGAAAATATTATTTTGGGTCCAAAGGCCTAAATGTTAATAAATTAGAATAGGTGTTACATTCCTACTTATAAATTTTATATATAGACCTCTTTATAAATTCAAGTTCAATCAATTAAATCACATTTCGAGCAAAGCTCAAAATGTGAGGATGTTGACTTTCAAACTTAAACAATTCATAAAAACTTAAATATCTCTAATCTCCCTTGCTTTTCTCAGGAACGAATTAGAAGTGAAATCAGGCATCAGATTGCCTGATTGCACATATGAGCAAGCAGCATAGCAGGCTTCAGTGGATTGAACTGAAATAAAAAATATGAGGGCAGTAATCATGTCAGAATATGGAGTGCCATTGGACCAAACCACGGAGGATAAATTGGAGCTTGCACCAGGGTGGGACGTGAACATACCACCGGAAGAAAGAACGATTGTTGTTGCTTCAATAGAAAGAGATTATTATCACTTTCTGAAGAAGTTTTGGGGGATGATGATGGACCATGCTAAGAATGACGTACTCACAACTCCGGATGTCCACCACGAACGGATTCAGCTAAAGTTCAGGGAACATAGAGCCATCTGGAACCGGCATGTGGAAAGAGGGACAAAAGACCCAAATCTGGCCAACTTCGACATCATCATTCCTAATCAGATTGTAGATCCTCAAGTGAGAATGGCTTTCACAGATAAACAGATCGATTTAAGCAGAGTTCTAAACAGTGAAGCCATACTGATGCACGAGGCTCTTCCATTCAAATGGAACCCATATTTGCTTGAGAAGAGGGGACCAGTGGAACAGAGGTGGATTACAGATCAAGCCCGCATCAGGCATCAAGAACTGAGCTTTAACTTGCACAAGCAGCTTAAGAATGCCGAACATTTTGAGCAGACCCGAAACACCTCACTGTTGGAAACCATGAGGAAGAAGATAAAGGACGCGCGACATCAGTGGGAGGATCTAACCTATGTCTGGGGGAAAGGAAATCCGAGCCTCACTAAATCCTTCCTGGATAAGGGGGTGGAATTACCGGCTGAGGGGGAGCTCGAATCTATCTTCACGCACAGAAAGTACGGGCAGTTCGGAACTTCGAAAGAAGATGAGCATCCTCGGCATATTGCTGTATTAAGGGAACAGCTGCTTGTAGACATACGAAAGGGCAATTGGAAGCCCATAAAGAAAGGAGAGAGACAGTTCCGGCTAATGTCAGAAGCTAAAGCTGGAGCTTATCTCAACTTCAACTTTGCGCAAGACATGGCCTATCTTAAAGGACTTCAGAAAGACCTGGTGGGGGCTATGATGGACAAGTATCGGAAATCTTACCTGGAACTGATAATGGAGATGGATAAGGAGGCACTCCAATATTGTAATGACAAGACAAAGAAGAAAAAGATCTTACATTACAACTATAATATCCGGAGCAAGTTTTGCAAAAGGATAAAGGAGGATTGGGAAGAACAGCTTGTGCGAATTACTCAGCGGAGCTTCATCGAAGACTACCTGAAACGTGCTGAAAAACAACTGGGCTATGAAGAAGACCCAGATGCCACTATTAATGCTTATATCTCCACTCCCCCTCCTGACGCCAACCCATAGCCTACCCAACCAACGGTGCAAGCATCTGCTCTGCCACCAAGAGAGCAAGCTGAAGTGCAGAAAGCTGTTGCCACCAAGCCCGTAGAACAGCAAGAGACAGTTCAGGCTCCAGTATCAACTACTACTGCGCCCAACCCTCCCGTACAGCCAACTCAATCTGAAACGCCAATACCTGCTGTAGCAGAAACTGCAGCCCAGCTTGAACATCCAGTACAATCCAGACGAAGGCTAGTTAAATTGGCTGAAAAAGAGAAACCAGCAAGGGCTCCGGAACGCAAAGTGGTAATCAAAGAGCCCGAGCCGACTTCTAGGAAGGTAGCAGCACCTTCAGACCCAAAGGACAGAGGAAAAGGGGTAATGCCACCGCCGCCTCCTAAGAGAAAACATCAGATTGCCTTAGATGCTGAATATGCCAAAAACCTACAAGAATAGGAAGATGTAGGGATGGCTATGGCATTGGCAGAACAAAATACTGAAGAAGGAGGTTCAGGAGTGGAGAAAATGACTGAACAGGAACGAGTTGAAAGAGAAAAGAAAGCTGCAGAGGATGAGCAGATTAGAAAAAAACATTCAGCAGACACAAGATGAGGAAGCTGCTCGAAAGTTAGAAGCTGAACTGGAGTCAAAGAAAGGGGCTGAAACTGAAACAGCGGAAGGTCCATCACTGGAAAAATTTAAGAAAGTAAAGCTTGAAAGAGAAGAGGAAGAAAACAAGCAGCGGGCTGAGCTACAAAAGAAGAAATCTGCCGAGCCTAAGACAATCCAAGACATTGATGATGATGAGCTGCTGGTGCTAGATACAATGCCTGAAGTCAGACCTTCCGCCAGAAAAGAAGATCCTTATCCACACATGACTTCTGATCAATGGGATGAGGAATTCAGAACATTCTTTGCATTTAAAAAGGATGACCCTCTGTGGAAGGAGTACATGGCTCAGAAAGCAGAACAAAAAAGAAGAGTAGCAGAAAGTCAAGCCCAGCATGCAGAAACAGGAGGTTCACAAGCGTCACTTGACCCAGCTACACTTGCTGCAATTTTGGAGGAGCAGCTAGATGAACAACCAATGGCATCAGCGCTAAAAGATAATGTCCGGGAAATTTTGAATGAAGCTGCAGACGAAAATGTTTTAAGGGAGGATGAGGAGGTATCAACTAGTGTTGATCCTTATTTTCCTGTACTTAATTTTCCAAAGCCTGTAATGACTGAGTACAATACAATGAATGATGTAATTAAACAGGTTGGGGAGGAATCCCGAAATGAAGCAGCTCAGGGAGAAGAAGAACAGAGTCAAAGGGAACAGGTTGAGGCAGAATAAAGACGATGGGAGCAGGGGGAAGAACCTATAAAAGAACACCCACAAGAACGAGATGACCCGACAGACTGGCACACAAGCGAAGACGAATCAGTCGGGTCTGTCCGGCCAGTTGAATTTTGGTCAGAACACACTGTAAGGCACAGAATGGGAGTCACGAAGCAGTTTGAAAAGAAGAAATTGAGTGGAGCAGACTTGGAAATTAAATTCAATGGAAAGGTGGAGGGGGCAGAACAATATGGAAAGTTGTTGAAAATGATTGTGTCAGACAAGGGGTTCAAACCGGATGCTTTGCTCCACCCCACTGTCGAAACCTTTTTCAGAAATCAAGAGTGGGGGAATTTCATGCTGCACCATGAAGAGGATGGCCTCGTTGAGCTGACAAGAGAATTCTTCTGCAACATCGATGCCACCAACAAAACAACTTGGGTCCGGGGTCAGGCAATAAATATCTCACCTGAATGGCTGAATCAATTTCTCGAAACCCCAGACATCAGAGATGAATTCCCTGCTGGAGAGATCTTGATAAAAAGAGGCAAGACAAGTGAAAATGCAAAGTATGCGGCCTTGGCAAATAGTATGACAAGATTGACTGCTCCAGGGCACACATTTGATGCAAACTGGCTGAAAATAATTCCGGAAATTGAAGCAATTTAAAATCCGGAATAATTTTTGAAAACAAATGGAACTAGTCCAACCTATTTATGCAAGTTGATTATTTAATTTCAGCCCAGTAATTTTGAATTTATTTGGACTGAATTTATTCAGGTCCAAATCAAATAAAATGGATTCAGGCCCAATAACACACTCGGGCCCGGGCCACGAAAATTTGAAAATTCAAAAATTTCGTGTCGTGGAGACCCTCTTGTGTCGCTAGGCATTGCCTCACCCAGGAGGGAGGATAGCGACACGGCTCTCTAGTACAGTGAGACCTCTGTCGCGAAGCAAAACCGTGTCGCGAGACCACGCCTCACGACCGGGGTTAGCTCCGCGACACAATCTCATCAGTCCCCAAACCTTGTCTGTCCATGTCGCGATACACCCAGTCGCGAGACGTGGTCTTGCGACTGGCTCGTAACTCCGCGACACACCCTCACTAAATCAATCCCCAAACCTCTGTCGCGATACCCCCTGTCGCGGAACATGTTCTCGCGACCGGCTTTCACTCTCTCGCCACAGTTCGTACTTGGCCCCCCCTTTTTTCCTAATCCTGTCGAGATACCCCCCAGTCGCGAGACATGTGCTCGCGACTGGCTTCCATTCTAGCGCCCCACTAATGGCGCTAGGCCCCAGTCGTGAAACCTAGTTCCGCGACATGGGCAAGGGTTCCACGACTGGGCCCAGTAGTATTTAAACCCCCCTTCTCCTTCTTCTTCCCTACGCTCCCACCTTATCCATTTTCAAAACTCTCTCAAATCCGAAATCCTCTCCCGTCGAACACCAAGTGTTCTTCGCACTTTCTCCGACCAAAATCAGGCGAAACTCTGTACAAATTTTTCAAAACCACAAATGGCGTCTTCCGCGTCTAAAGCCGAGCCCTAGTAAACTCTCAATCACCCGATTATCAAAGCTCCCTGTTTTCCCTATGTGTGGGATGTTTGTTTTTACTTGTGCGAATGTGTAAATCGGTGTAAATTTGTGCTTTGTTTGCTTGCTTGAGTTTGATTTGGAGCATCTCATATGATGGGCATTGTGATTTTTGAGTTGCTGTGATTTCTGTTTTGGCCGAAGCATGATTGAGAAATGGGTATGGGTTCTGTATTGGTGTTTTGGATGAAGGGAGAGTTCTATTCATCGGGGTTTGTTATTTTTTATGAACCTAGGGTTGTTAGAAAACTTGAGTTGCAGTTCTGGAGCCATTTCGGCAATTGTTGGAATTTCAAGCTTATAGGGTTCACATGCTCGTATAAACCCCCTTAAAACGTTTTAATGGCCACTGAGTGTTATGGGGTTATGAAGTGTGCTGGTGAACACTAGGTCATTTATGAATGGTTTGGTGTTATCAGTTCTCTATGGTGAAGGATGGTCGTGAAGTATGAGTTTTCCAATGTTTTTTTCGTTGCTCTGGAGTAAATAAGCATGAATAGTTCTTTTTGTATTTTAAGAATGTAGCATGCCACTATGTTTAATCTGTTGTTTTTGGTAAAGAGAAAGCATGATCTATTGTTTTTGTGATGCTATGTTCATCATTTTTGCATGCCAATGTGATCAATTAATGCTATTTCCCTGTTTGGCATGACTGTATGTGGTGCACTGTATTCTGTGAAAATTGGTGTGTGGTTGTTTGTGGCAGCCTGTGCACAATATCCCTTTTCCCTGATGCACCTTTTTCAGAAAAAGACAAAAAGAGTTGGTAGAGAATAAAGTTTGACTTGGTGTTTTTGGCTCCCAATGGAACTAATAGTGTGAGTAGATAGCAATATTTTTGTCACTTAATTGCTATCCTTTTTAAAATCCAAAATGGGACCACACACATTCCACTTTTCATTTAATAAATACAAGTCAACCTTTAAAAGTTAAAAAATAGTGTTTGTAAACTTTTGGGAATGTTTAACTGTCCAATACAGTACAAGCAATCCGAGATTACCAAATCCATACCGCCACGTCTCCACTCCACATTCCAAATTCGAGCTTTCCGTCCCCATTTTCCATCTCATTCCACTTCTAACAAGTGCCTCGAGCTTGTTTAATAAAATGAAAAAACCAAACTTTTGGGCCCAATGGCCCTTAAAGAAAATATTATTTTGGGTCCAAAGACCTAAATGTTAATAAATTAGAATAGGTGTTACATTCCTACTTGTAAATTTTATATATAGACCTCTTTATAAATTCAAGTTCAATCAATTAAATCACATTTCGAGCAAAGCTCAAAATGTGAGGATGTTGACTTTCAAACTTGAACAATTCATAAAAACTTAAATATCTCTAATCTCCCTTGCTTTTCTCAGGAACGAATTAGAAGTGAAATCAGGCATCAGACTGCCTGATTGCACATATGAGCAAGCAGCATAGCAGGCTTCAGAGGATAGAACTGAAACAAAAAAATATGAGGGCAGTAATCATGTCAGAATATGGAGTGCCATTGGACCAAACCACGGAGGATAAATTGGAGCTTGCACCAGGGTGGGACGTGAACATACCACCGGAAGAAAGAACGATTGTTGTTGCTTCAATAGAAAGAGATTATTATCACTTTCTGAAGAAGTTTTGGGGGATGATGATGGACCATGCTAAGAATGATGTACTCACAACTCCGGATGTCCACCACGAACGGATTCAGCTAAAGTTCAGGGAACATAGAGCCATCTGGAACCGGCATGTGGAAAGAGGGACGAAAGACCCAAATCTGGCCAACTTCGACATCATCATTCCTAATCAGATTGTAGATCCTCAAGTGAGAATGGCTTTCACAGATAAACAGATCGATTTAAGCAGAGTTCTAAACAGTGGAGCCATACTGATGCACGAGGCTCTTCCATTCAAATGGAACCCATATTTGTTTGAGAAGAGGGGACCAGTGGAACAGAGTTGGATTACAGATCAAGCCCGCATCAGGCATCAAGAACTGAGCTTTAACTTACACAAGCAGCTTAAGAATGCCGAACATTTTGAGCAGACCCGAAACACCTCACTGTTGGAAACCATGAGGAAGAAGATAAAGGATGCGCGACATCAGTGGGAGGATCTAACCTATGTCTGGGGGAAAGGAAATCCGAGCCTCACTAAATCCTTCCTGGATAAGGGGGTGGAATTACCGGCTGAGGGGGAGCTCGAATCTATCTTCACGCACAGAAAGTACGGGCAGTTCGGAACTTCGAAAGAAGATGAGCATCCTCGGCATATTGTTGTATTAAGGGAACAGCTGCTTGTAGACATACGAAAGGGCAATTGGAAGCCCATAAAGAAAGGAGAGAGACAGTTCCGGCTAATGTCAGAAGCTGAAGCTGGAGCTTATCTCAACTTCAACTTTGCGCAAGACATGACCTATCTTGAAGGACTTCAGAAAGACCTGGTGGGGTCTATGAGGGACAAGTATCGGAAATCTTACCTGGAACTGATAATGGAGATGGATAAGGAGGCACTCCAATATTGTAATGACAAGACAAAGAAGAAAAAGATCTTACATTACAACTATAATATCCGGAGCAAGTTTTGCAAAAGGATAAAGGAGGATTGGGAAGAACAGCTTGTGCGAATTACTCAGCGGAGCTTCATCGAAGACTACCTGAAACGTGCTGAAAAACAACTGGGCTATGAAGAAGACCCAGATGCCACTATTGATGCTTATATCTCCACTTCCCCTCCTGACGCCAACCCATAGCCTACCCAACCAACGGTGCAAGCATCTGCTCTGCCACCAAGAGAGCAAGCTGAAGTGCAGAAAGCCGTTGCCACCAAGCCCGTAGAACAGCAAGAGACAGTTCAGGCTCCAGTATCAACTACTACTGCGCCCAAACCTCCCGTACAGCCAACTCAATCTGAAACGCCAATACCTGCTGTAGCAGAAACTGCAGCCCAACCTGGACATCCTGTACAATCCAGACAAAGGCTAGTTAAATTGGCTGAAAAAGAGAAACCAGCAAGGGCTCCGGAACGCAAAGTGGTAATCAAAGAGCCCGAGCCGACTGCTAGGAAGGTAGCAGCACCTTGAGACCCAAAGGACAGAGGAAAAGGGGTAATGCCACCGCCGCCTCCTAAGAGAAAACATCAGATTGCCTTGGATGCTGAATATGCCAAAAAGCTACAAGAAGAGGAAGATGCAGGGATGGCTATGGCATTGGCAGAACAAAATACTGAAGAAGGAGGTTCAGGAGTGGAGAAAATGACTGAACAGGAACGAGTTGAAAGAGAAAAGAAAGCTGCAGAGGATGAGCAGATTAGAAAAAAACATTCAGCAGACACAAGATGAGGAAGCTGCTCGAAAGTTGGAAGCTGAACTGGAGTCAAAGAAAGGGGCTGAAACTGAAACAGCAGAAGGTCCATCACTGGAAAAATTTAAGAAAGTGAAGCTTGAAAGAGAAGAGGAAGAAAAGAAGCAGCGGGCTGAGCTACAAAAGAAGAAATGTGCCGAGCCTAAGACAATCCAAGACATTGATGATGATGAGCTGCTGGTGCTAGATACAATGCCTGAAGTCAGACCATCCACCAGAAAAGAAGATCCTTATCCACACATGACTTCTGATCAATGGGAGGAGGAATTCAGAACATTCTTTGCATTTAAAAAGGATGACCCTCTGTGGAAGGAGTACATGGCTCAGAAAGCAGAACAAAAAAGAAGAGTAGCAGAAAGTCAAGCCCAGCATGCAGAAACAGGAGGTTCACAAGCGTCACTTGACCCAGCTACACTTGCTGCTATTTTGGAGGAGCAGCCAGATGAACAACCAATGGCATCAGCGCTAAAAGATAATGTCCGGGAAATTTTGAATGAAGCTGCAGACGAAAATGTTTTAAGGGAGGAGGAGGAGGTATCAACTAGTGTTGATCCTTATTTTCCTGTACTTAATTTTCCAAAGCCTGTAATGACTGAGTACAATACAATGAATGATGTAATTAAACAGGTTGGGGAGGAATCCCGAAATGAAGCAGCTCAGGGAGAAGGAGAACAGAGTCAAAGGGAACAGGTTGAGGCAGAATAACGACGACGGGAGCAGGGGGAAGAACCTGTAAATGAACAACCACAAGAACAAGATGACCCGACAGACTGGCACACAAGCGAAGACGAATTAGTCGGGTCTGTCCGACCAGTTGAATTCTGGTCAGAACACACTGTAAGGCACAGAATGGGAGTCACGAAGCAGTTTGAAAAGAAGAAATTGAGTGGAGCAGACTTGTAAATTAAATTCAATGGAAAGGTGGAGGGGGCAGAACAATATGGAAAGTTGTTGAAAATGATTGTGCCAGACAAGGGGTTCAAACCGGATGCTTTGCTCCACCCCACTGTCGAAACCTTTTTCAGAAATCAAGAGTGGGGGAATTTCATGCTGCACCATGAAGAGGATGGCCTCGTTGAGCTGACAAGAGAATTCTTCTGCAATATCGATGCCACCAACAAAACAACTTGGGTCCGGGGTCAGGCAATAAATATCTCACCTGAATGGCTGAATCAATTTCTCGAAACCCCAGACATCAGAGATGAATTCCCTGCTGGAGAGATCTTGATAAAAAAAGAGGCAAGACAAGTGAAAATGCAAAGTATGCGGCCTTGGCAAATAGTATGACAAGATTGACTGCTCCAGGGCACACATTTGATGCAAACTGGCTGCAACTGCACTTCATGCCGACCTACGAGTTCTACATGTCAAAAATCCGACCCAATTCGCACCCGCATACCATGTCTGGTAGTGTATTGATGGGATTCGCAAGAATGTGGCATGGGGCGAAATTGAATGTAGGAAAGCATGTATTTGAAGTTCTGGCGACCCGGATAAAGGACAAACAAGTCTTATGTTATCTGAATTTGATAAGAAGAATCTGCATCGCTCAGGGCGTCAATATGAGTGCTTTTGCAGACGACGAACTAGTGAAGGTAAACCCCCCCCCCCCCCATCAGCGTGTCGAATCTCCCACTGAAAGAAAGAATTAAGTACTCTCTACCCCAGCTGCCCGGCGAAGGTGATTCAGATGTCCAGTCTTCATTCTTATCCGGTGGTCAAACACCTTCATCAAGGAAGCGAGCTCCAAGGCCATCCAGGGCCTCGAAGGGAACAAAAAAAGCTCGTGCTGATGCGGGACCTTCAACCACAATGCAAGAAGAGCTTCAACCAGAGCAAGAGCAACTTCCGATTCCACCTCCATCTCAGCCTCAATCTCAGATACCTCCTCGAAGTCAGAATGTTTCTCAGTTTCCTGCTGATTCCCAAGCAATTGAAATGATGAGCAAAATGAGTCAATCTATGCTTGAAGGAATGAAATCAATGACTGATGTTATAATGACAAGTCATGAGGAACAGCGAAAGAGAGCTGAAGAAGAACGCCAAGAGCGTAGGAGAGAAAGAGAAGAAAAGAGGAAGGAGAAATTGGAGAAAGACAAGAGAGACGAAGAATTTATAAAGCTGATGCTGGAAAGGGAAGAGAGGATGCACAGAGAAAGACAAGAAAGCGATGAGCGAAACAGAAAAATGATAGAAGCACTCTTCCAAAGCCAAAACTAAGTCCTCCAAACTCTGCTGAAGAAAATTCCCGATGAAGCTGGATCCTCCAAGAAATCAGACGAGAAGAAAGATGGTGATTCCTGAGCTTATCATTCGCGAGCTTAATTGTAAATATCATATAAGAGAATTTCAATTCATTCGTGCAAATTCATTCTGATTGCAAATGAAATCTCTTGTAATTGATATAACTTACTGCTTTCAAAGTTGGAATTTTGCAGTCCAAACAACAATTTCTTTAATTTTTGAGAAAAGATGTCTGACAGTCCAAGATGAATAAGTGACTGTCAGGCCAAAAATTGCTGTTGACATACTCAGTATGTTAACAGTGCCTCTTTATTGCTTTAAATTAAATAACCAGTAAAAAGTATGCATAAACCTGCTCTAAATTCACATGTTGAATTTAGGCTTATGATTAAATTTTCAAACTTTTAAATTGGGATAATATAATTGAGAACATGCATGACATGAATTCCTAAGGTTTTGAGCTATAAAAATTTAATGATGCGATCAGCTTATTGGGTAATAAATCTGCATGTTGAAAATTTTGATTGAATAAATTGTTAGAGTTGAGCTTTGATTAAATTTTAGAATACTGTATGACATGAATCAATCCAACCTTGTGAGATCTGAGCCATGAGTCACTTTTACTCATTTAATTCTTTGATGTGTGAATCATTTTGATTAAAGGAAACTAGAACTTGCAATTGGGACCGATTCAAGACCATGCCATATTCCCGAAATTGAGCATATGATCGAGACACTTAGAAAACCCAATTTTTGGCCTTCGTTTGAAATCCAAACCCAAAAATATTTTTCCTTTAGGATTAACCAATCTGAGCCTATAAGCCTAATTTTTCTTGGAACCCACTATATTTTCCTAGCCTTACAAAAGACCAAAATATTCAACCCAAGTGTGCAATGATAAATTCTATCAAATGCATTAAATTTATGATCATAAAAAATATGCTATAAACCGATTCAAAAAAAAACAGAGAGAGAAAAGAAAAAGAAATACGTTGAGATCCATTCGACGAGAATAAATTGCAAGGACAAAGCAATTAGACATAGTCTAATGTCATGCAACAGAAAAGGAAAGCAAAAGCAAAAGAAAGAAATAATTGATGATCATAAATTTTATAATAAAAATGCCAAGTTATGATAGAATAAATTCTTGCCACTTCCTAACCCAATAATTTCCCTTTCCTACCAAATGTTACAACCGTATGCCCCGTTATAACCTTAAATAAGACCTCGGGATCTCGATTTGAGGAAATGAGCCAGTAGCGAATTGGTCTGATTGCAAGCTTATGGGATAATTTAATTAAATTTGATTTTGAGCGTTCAATGATTAAACCCCATTTGAGAGTGAGTGAATTTTCTGATTCTCTTATATGTGAGGCCCTATTTCAGTAATTATGTACATGTCATACCTTAATTCTGATTTTTAATCTTTGCATCTTTCAAACATGATATTCATGAAGGGTTGACAATAATGCTTGATTTGTAGGCCCGATGTAGTGAGCAAGTATTATTTCATTAAACACTGCAATCAAGGGAATTTAACACTTGTAGTTTTTTATTGCCTTATCCCAATCCAAAAAGAATGTGATTTATGAAGCCACGAAAATGAATTGAATATGTAGAGTCCGTGTTCTAAGGAACATTGACTCTAACTGCTCGGGGACGATCAGTATTAAATGTGAGGATGTTGATAATGGCCAGAAATGTCCATTATTTTCAATCCATTTCCGTGTCTGAAAAGGGCATTTGATCGCATTCCGGTCTTATATTAAATAAGAAAGCAGTAGAATTAGACTGATTTATGCATATTTGTAAAAATAATAAGCTGGTATGAAAAATGCATAAATATGTAATTTTATTACATGTTTATTCTAGAAAAATCCAAAAACATGAGAAAAAGAAAAAGGAATGAAAAATATGGGCAAAAGAATAAACCAGGCCCACAAAATACAAAAAGATGGGAAAAGAAAGAAAAGCCCACAAAAAGAGTAACTTCGGCCCACCTGGCCCAACCAGTCTCGACATAGGGCATCCTGTCGCTAGACACACACCCCCCCCCCCCCCCCCAACGTGTCGCGAAGCTGTGACTCGCGACAGGTGGTGCCTAGCGACACAACAGCCAATTAGAGAGAAGGCCAATCCAGGAAGACTGTGTCGCTAGACCTGTGTCGCGAGACATGGTCTAGCGATACGGATGAGTCCGCGCCACCAGCATCAAAGGGTGAAGGAACCATGTCCCCAGACCCCTGTCGCTAGCCACCCGTAACATGGCCTCGTGACAGGAGTATGGCTAGCGACACAGAAGCAGAAATCGAAGAGGACCAAAACCCAGTCGAGAAGCCTTGCGACATGCAGCCTTGTCTCGCGCCACAACGCGTGATTCCGCGACACAACTGTGATGTGTGTGATGTCTTGAGACACAATGGGCCTCAGACCAAAGCCCATGGGCCTAGGGTTTCACCTCTATAAATATATGGTGATCCCTAGGTGTTCAGGGTTAGAAAATCATTCTTGAAGACAGAGTTTTGAGAATTCTCTCTAGGTAGTTAGCTTAGTTTAGTTTTATTTTTTTGTATTATTTATTTTATGCCCTAGTTTAGCTTAAATTCAGTGTCTGTTTTCTAGTGCTTAGCTAGGTAGCCAGTTTAATATCTTGTTTTCTTTTGAAATTTTTGATATAGGGTTTGTAATATCCAAGTTAATGGGTATTATCAAACCCACTTAATAAAATAGGAAGTTAATCTGAAAATGGTGTCCCAAAATCATGAAATGGGTGTTGTAAACCCATGGATTTACTGCTTTCATTTTCTTTTGGTCTTTAGACCTTTATTTACCATTTAATGCTTACTGTCTATTTTTTTTGGATAATGGTGCATGTTTATGCGTGATTAAACCTAGATTAGGGTTTGCTTCATTTTAAATACTGTTTTAGTTTATGTTATTTTTTATTCAAGCATGTTCTTGTTAGATTTAATTTGTGTTTGGTTATTTAGGCTAGAATAGCTTTTTAATCTGAAATAGGGTAAGATCACGTTGTTTGCATGCTACCGTTCCTTTTTGCTTTTCTGACTTGTGTCCTGAACCATCCATGTCGCCAACCTCTTCCTGTCGCGAGACCACGTCTAGCGACAGGAAGGCTGTTTCGCGACATGGGTGCCTAGGGACACTTGCCTTAATATTTTAAAACCCTCAGTCGTGAGGCAATCCTATCGCGAACCCACGGTTCGCGACACAACCTCCTGCATAGCGACTGAGGACCAAAACTCTTGCATTTATCTCTGAATGGCTTCTGTCGAGAAACCCCTGTCGCGAACCCACACGCTCTTGCTTCGAGACAGAAAATTATGCCTTGATAAATTTTTGAAAACCCCAGTCGCTAGACTATCCTGTCGCGAGACCACGTCTCGCGACACAATATTTGAATCTCGCGACTGGGACCCAAATACTTTGAAATTTTTCAGCAAAGCCTCGTGTCGCCAGACTCCTGTCGCGAGACCATGTCTCGCGACATAGTTTCTGTCTAGCGACACGAAGCCTAGCTTACCAAAAATTTCTAAAAATATCCTGTCGAGATACCCATGTCGCGAGCTTCGGTTCGCGACACAAATTATGGTATCACGACAGGATCCTTATCTCTTTTAATTCCCAAAAATTCTGATTTTTAATCCTCCATTATATTGCATCACTCACGTCTTAACCCCATGGGTTAAGATGTAATATCCCAGATTGCAATATAAGGCGTTATGCTGCCGAAATTTTGATTCTCCATTCTCTCACCTAAATAATTGAACCCTTAAGTCATTAATTAAATATCATGATTAGCAAAAATTAAGGTCAATAATTACCATGATTAAAGGACCTTTGTTCAATTCTCACTAAAACATTTTTCTATAAACAAAACCTTAATGCCTTAAGCAGATAATCCGGACTGTAATTAATTATGGTGTGAAGGATTATTTAAGTCATTAAGCATGGATTAATTCCATACCCTTGCATGAGAAACCAATGTCTCTCATACATGGTATTTCATTTTATCTTATTTTATTTTATTTTGTCTTTCTCGTGATTGTGTGAAACAACTAGTAAAGAATATATCAGACTAATGTTGGCGGGTATTCCCACACGGATAAACTAGCTCGTAGTCTGAATATTAATTACTAGCTGTTATTTTCCATGGTCTGGGTAGTGGTCGGTGGAAGC